>VZRQ01018915.1:586539-623631 GCA_013397975.1 Machaerirhynchus nigripectus | reverse complement strand
GGGTCTGGCCCGGGCCCGGCCTCCCCGGGGCGGCAGGAAGGGCCGGCGGTGCCCCCTCCCCCGCCGCCTGACCCGGCCTGGCCCAGCCCGGGACGGCCCTTAGCGGAGGGGCGGCAGCCGGAGGTGGCGGGGGGGCTGCCTGCCGCCACCGCATCCCCCGCCAGAGCCGCCAGGTCGGTGCCTGGGGAGCAGCTGAGTCCTTGCGTCCCGGCGGACACAATGGGCTTTATCCCGCAGGGAGGTCTTGGGCTGCGATTCCCAGCCCGAGTTTCGGATTCGTGTCACACGCCGGCGAGGCCCCGAGTTAATGGAAACTCTCTGTCTCTCTGCAGATGGCTTTCCGGATACCGCGATCCGCGCTGGGGATAACACCCGATGTGGCCATTCACGCGCTTTGATTTCTTTTCTCTCCACGTAGAATCCCCTGCGTTCCACTTCAGTGCGAGCGAGGAGGCTGGCTGAGTGAAAGACTGTTTTTGGGATCTTCTGTGGGGTCTACACTGCCTGGTTTTGGAGAGTGGAAGCTTTGTTCTAGGGAGTCGTTCTTCCCATTCTTCTTAAGGAGTGGAGGGAGCTTTCTCTTCAACAATGATGAAGACCGAGGGCAAGGGGGAAAGGACTTTAAGAAGTGCTTCTCCACACCGAAATGCTTACAAATCTGATTTCCATGCTATCAAATGCTCTTTTGATGGTGTAAACAATCCTGATAATGCTTCCAACAAAACAGGCTTGCATCAGAAGCTGAGCACGTCTTCCAATGGAGGGGGAAGTGACCCACACAGTCGAGGCAGAGCTGCCACTTACGGCAATAGAGTACACAAGATCAAAAACATGTTTTTGCAAATGGGAAGCTCTTCCTCCACAACCTCTTGTGAAAGCAGTCCACCTGCTGAGACCAAACTAATCAGCCGGGCGACAGCAGCAGAGTATGGATCTTCTCCAGGTAGTCCATCTTTTCTCATTGTCCAAAAAAATAATCTTCTTAATACAACTACCAGCCCCAGCAGTGGTCCTGTGGATTCATTGTCTGTGTCTTCTGCTGCTGACAAAGTCATCCGTAGCAGCGATGAGGCAGACTTGGACAAAGTTGCCCTGGCAGAAAAATTTTCAGAGACCAGGAAGCTCTTTGAGAGAAATATAAAGCAGCGGAGCTCAGTGGACAGATATTCCCCCAGCAAATGTGAAAGAAGTGAAGATAAGAGGAGACATGGTTCAGCTTCTGATTGCAGCAATGTGGTGGACCACTTCAGTTTTAATACAGAAGCAAGTCCTTCAGTTGCACTGGAGAAAGTTGAAAATCAAAGTAATGAGGAGTTGAGGCAGCAACATTCTAATAGTGGTTCCAAATTTTCCTTCCTGAATGCAGGGCCCATTTCTAGGAGGCTGGAAAGCTTTCTGGGTGACAGTGATACTGAAGAATCCAAAGAAACTTCCAAAAATGATAGTTCTCCAAATCAGGACCGTGTGAGAGGCCAGCAGAGTTTGAATACGTCTGCTGTTGCTGAAGGATGTCTCGAGAAGGGTGCATTCCCCAAATTACCTGGGATCTGCAGAGATGAGCCGAGCAAGGCACTTGGAAAAGACAAAAGAGAGCAACTGGTACTTGAGACAAGCCCATGGGATACAGGCAGTATGCCTGGTCAGGAGGATCAGCAGATATCAGACAGTGTTTCCTGCCAGGTTTCTCCCACAGAGGGGGCTTGCATAGAGCTGGCTGCACAAGATGAAACCTCAGGGCATGGAAAAGAAGATTTGGTGAAAGTTCACGCTGATCAAGACAATCAGAAGCTCATATGTCATGTACAGGAAGGGAAGAGAAGCAACTATGCCTTGGAAGTCTTAGAAGAGTTTACGGATGGCAGCAAGACCAATTGGGAAGAAGAAAGAGATGGGATATCTGTAAGAGGTCCAGTTACACAAGTACAGGATGTTCTAGAGCAGGAAGAGGATACTGAAGAAGAGGAGCAAGTGTTGGAAAAGCAAAGTGAGAACTTCAATGATTTTGGAATAGAGAATGCAGCTTTTGATGATGACAGGGACACAGAGCCGGAAAACCAAGATCCTGAAGGCAAAGAAATTTTGGAGGGAGAGGAGGAGTACATGTATGATAGTGAATATGAGGAGTTTCCTGGACTTTCTGAGGAGGAAGATCCAGAGCCAGACCGAAAAGTCAAGTTTTCAACGGCTCCTATCAAAGTAAGTACATTTGAATTTTCTTTTTTTTTTTTTTTTTAAATTGTTTTGCAGTCAAAAGTACCCAGGAAATAAATTTTGTGGGGTTTTTTTTAAACTTCTAGAAACCATTTAAGAAGTCTTAAGTTTACAGGTTGTATTCAACACCAACTATGAGAGAAGTTACAACTTCAGAAAATTTATTAATTAGTCACAAGTGATTTCTTAATTACAGCTGCTTCATAAGATAGTGTAGTGAAGCACATGAGATTTTACTTGCTGGACTTTTTGAGGAGCGTGTATCTTTTAGGAGTAGATACAAACACGTGACCTTTAATACTTGCCTTCATTTGTTTAAAATTGAGGCATTGCATTAGGAAGGATTCTTTTCAGTTCTCCTTTTGGCACAAAAGTTAAAAAAAAAACCCAAACAAAACAACAAAAGCCCCTCATAGAAAACGTTCATATTCAACTTCAGACTTGTTTATGGAGTTAGCTATAAGAAAATACTAAACGACTTGTTCTTGTCTTTTAAGATTCTAGAATTCGCCAATAATAACTATGTATATGTTGTTGGGTTTTATTACTGATTGGTGAATAAGCTGTAGGAGTGTTAACGTGAGTATTTTGGAGTTATGAAGTTGCAGAAGTGAAAGTTAGAGGGCAGACTGGATAATGAGGAGTAGTGTAAGTTAAAACTTTAAGAAATTAAAAAGATTTATGTGTCTGATCTTCCCCCACCAAAAATACTCACAAAATAAGTTGTTCCACGACGGAAGCTATGCTTACCTATAGTCTCTTGCAGACTTGAATTACGCTAGTGTTACTTAAACTTTGGAAGGAGAATTGGGAGACATGGGCCAGGATGGAATGGGAAACTGACCAAGCTTTCCTCAGGATACTTCTCTTCTACTATTACATGAATGAAAGATATCATCTTTAATAAACAGCTCTTATGCTTCATTCGTAGAGAGTCAGGACTCACTTTTACTGGTCAGAGGGGTGTAAAAATTTTGTTGACTCTTGGAACTTCCCACAGCAGAGAGCTGTAATGTTCCAGCTTGCTAAACACACACCAGTGCTGTACCCCAGAAAATGTTTTGACTGTGGCAAAAAAAAATTGGCAAAATGTGAGTTTGGTTGCGTGTGGGGTTTTTTATAGTATCTCCATAGACAGGCTGACTTTATATGGCTTTCTTCTAGTTGTTGTTGCTTTAGTGGTGACCTGGAGCAGTGAAGGGGAGAGTGCTGCTTTTGAAAACTGCATAATGAGTCTGGTGAGGGCTGGGAGAGAGCCGGAGGGGCATCAGTCCATTTCTACGTGCATTTGTGCACTCAGTATCTGAGCAAAGTGCCGTGTAAAGTCTACTGTAAATGTGTGTTGAGTGACTTCCTGCTGTAGGCAGGGTTTTACTGAACATTGCTGATATCCTACTGAAGCAGTGGCTGTTAACACTTTAGCCATCTCTGCTATGTCTATTCCAGACGGAGATGAAAGCATTAGTAGAGATCTCAGTGCCAACTGTGATGGAAGCTATGTGTAGACAAAACTCGGGTTTTGGTAACAAGCAGTGTTCAATTATAGCTGCTTCTCTGAAAGCCACAGGAACCATCCTGTCTCAGATTATCATTTACACAACCGAGAGATGAAGGGTTAGAAGAAACTGTTAGCAGTTTTATATGAAAAATAACATAGTTCTTGCCATAATGCCCCACTTGGATTGGCAAAATAAACTGTACTTAATAGCAATAGGGTCTTTGAAGATACTTTTTAAAGCCCTTGAATTGAAGCTTGTGATACTTGGCTTCCTTTATCCCCTTTCAGTGAAACTTGACTGTATCTTTCCTGTATTGGGTATAGGGATCTCTTTCTATATGTCATTTTCAATAGGTTTTCCCCCTTTGTTCTTTTGCCTAAGCAACGATTTCTGTTTCCATCTCTACCTTTTTGCTTCATGTTTTCTATGATACTTAGTGCGACTAAGTCCTGATTATATGGTTTTTGGGTTTTCTACTCTGTAAAATAAAGAATTCCAAGTTTTTTGTGCTTATCTAGAATTTTCTTTAGTTGTGTATTTTTAATATCTCAATAACCTTTTAGAAAATCCCAGTTTTACCTCATAGAAGGAAAACTCTCTTTCTTCATAGATTTTGTTGCATCTTAAATTGGAAGAGAAAAAAATCTTAAATGGTAGCTAAAAGACTACTCCTGGTCCCCACCACAGCTTAGAGCAGTGCCATAGTGAGAAGTGTGTCATAGTAGCTTCTTTTTTCAGCTTTATTTAGACTAACAAGTGTGACTAAAATGTGAGTGCCATTTTCAGACATCCATACCCCCTAGAGAAGGTCTGTGATTTCCTTCCTCAAAGATGCTCCAAAGCAAGGCCAGGCTGCCCTTGCATTCTTGCTGTTTTTATTCTCCACCTCTAGTGACTGCACATAAACCGTTAACATCTCTTGCAGTCGCTGTTTAGCAGATGTCTGGTAGAGTTGAAGAATTCAAAATGTTCAGGATGTATTGGGCAAGAAAATGCACATTCTCAGATCTTCAGTGTCCTGCAGTGATGGAGCTTTGACCATTGTATTTGAAATATGCAAAAGGGCAGTTGGATATGTCTGTAGGTAATCGATAGAACTTACAGGCACCTTAAAAACAGCATTTATGCTGCTGCAACAAAGAGAACTTGATTAATATTTCTGTTTCAAAGCTTCTACTCAGTTGTAAAATTGGCAATACCTTTGAGTAAAAGAAGAAGACTGTGGAGCTCCCAGGGGGTGTATAAGGTAGCTAACACTGTTAGCACTGGATCTGACCCGCGATGGAGATCTGTAATTGGTTGACATGTGTAGCAGGGCTTGAGAACGTAATTTGATCTGATAATTTCAGAAAAGATGGAACATAATTATGCAAATACTTCATTATTTTGTGGTGCCCTGTGCCTGTGAAAGCAAGCACAGATGAGACTTTTAAAAAGAAATGTTACAATTCTGTAGAAGCTGTTGAGAAATTACATGGGATTTCTTACTTGCCATGGGTGACCAGACTAAGTCCTGTTACTGTTTGATCACTCCAGACCCTAAGGAACGTTTTATCTCAGTTCTTGTTTCTCCTGGAGTAGTTTAGAGAGTGATACAGTACAGTTATTAGCAGAACTTCGCAGCCTGGGTTTGTGTTATGGTACATGAGCAGTTCTTAGTCTCTTGTTGCCACGTATGAAGCCAATAAGGAATGTAAAGCACACTCAGCTGTTCAAGGTGTTTGCAAAGGACCTGAATTTGGCTTTGTCTTGAAGTTTTCTGAGTAAACTGTGTAAACAATCAGCATGACACACAATGCAAATAACATCAGGTAACTCTGCTGTCACCCCTTTACATTTCATTTTGCCTTTGTAATGTAGACATCAAACTTGCTTTCTGTTATGTGATTACCCTGAAAGGCTTTCATTAACATAAATGTAATGACTGAGTGCTGTTTGATATTTGTAATTTTGAAACGTTCTGTTGGGAAAACAAATGCTTGTTTTCAAATTGATTTCTTGAGGTGTTTTCACCTCTGACCATGTCAAACTTTGTCCTCAAAACCTTTAATAGCACAGTGACTAAGTGCTGCAATGATATTTATGATCCTTAGAAATTCTGTAGCTCAGGTAAGCTGAGAAGATAGATCAGCTGCTGCTGCTGTTTGCTGTTTGCTTCTGTTTACTTATCAGTGGTATCTAATTCATGTTGCATGGGAGTGTCTGTTTCCAGCTTTTTGTGAATAGTAATGTATTTTAAGAAGGTTTAGTCAAGAAAACAGTTTAAAAAAGTAAACAGAACAAACACCAAACATTCATGAAGGCATTACTTTTATATTTGTCACAGCTGAGCATAAATTTATTTCATAAGGAAACTGAAAGCAGTTTCATAGTTTGTGTGTTCTCCTAAACCAGTCAAGTTTCAGCTGCTTCTCAGAGTATGGAAATCCGTCATAATATTGCCATTTGTCTTGCACATCACAATCAAGCTGTTTTATGTATAGCTGGGCACAAATGGTAGGGTTGTTCAACCTGTCCTACTCTTAAACGTTTTTAGTACAAAACTGCTTACTGTGGAAGTTAATTAAGAACAAAATGAACATAACCCTTGAATGAGATTTCCTGTATGACAGCATACCCGCAAATGCTTTTAGGAGATGCACAAATTTTCTAAATCAATGTGTAGACTCTTGAATGCTGTTTTAAGACAATTTTGTAGTGTTGTGTTTCAGCTTTGTACATCCTCTGATTTTTGAACTGTTCACTTGTGTACTTAGGATGTCATACACAGAAAGGGATACAAAATACACGAACTGGTTGAAGATACCCAAACCCTGGAGTTTCTTTGGTAATTGGAGAATTGATGGCTGGTCAGTTGTTTGTCAGCCATTGCTCAAGCACTTCAGTAAAATACTTCTGTGGCATTAAGAAACAAATATGTGATGTGGGTGAGGGTTGATGAAGGAAGAAAGAGATTTGATTTGAGAGTAGAGTTAAACAAAATTGACTTACATGTGGGAATTAATCTTTTTTCCTTGACACAAATAATGTGTTTTTCCATTTTATTTTGGGATCTTTTCCAATGACAATTTGTTTGTTTAAAGTCATAGATTTTAATTGTTTGAAGCTCTGTTTATCAACATTACAACATTTGTAACATAACAGCAAAACAACTTTTCTTCATATTTTCATCTCAGTCTCTCCACGGTATTTTTCAGTGACTTTTCACAAAAAGTAATCTTGTTTTGTTCTGCCTGCATCTGAGAGTGTGGCATTCCTGCAGCTTATACTGAACAGTATGAGAAGTTAAAAACATGGATAATAACTGGAGGAATAAAGTACATATTTCACACACATGCAAAATTTTTTGTGAGTTTGGGGTTTTTTTGAGAAAAGATAATCTTTAAACCCTTATTGAAAGTTCAGTGTTCATATAAGTTAAATGTTTATTAAGCCTAAATGCATTTAAATCTGTGTATAGGTTTACCTGTGTGACAGAGTTCTGTGGTGAGTATTATTGATGCCTTTACGGTCCTTGTTTTTTGATTCTATGATGGTTGTTCAGCTCTCTGGAAAGAAGCCCTTTCAACTCAGGCTGTCTTTGACTTTTTTCTTTCTTTTTTTTTTTTTTATCATACATCCTCTGGTGTGATTTTTAGGAAATGTTTGATATGTAAGTTTTACAATAGTAGATTGGTTTGGCATTCCAGGAGTCTTTGGATGAGAGTCCAGTGCCAGGACCTGGGGCTGTAGAGCAGGAATCTAAATTGGAACTGAAAAAGTAAAGCATTTCTTTTTATATCCTGGCTCACTGCTGGACCAGCTTGAGTGTTTATATTAATATCTCAGTGTATTTCTAACTGAATTATTCTGTAGATGCAGTTAGATACCATACCAAGTGACCTGTTTAAGGTATTTGATTATGCTATAAAACTATAGAAAAATAAGAGAATGTTGAGGTTATGGAGATGAGGTGAGTCATCACCTGCCTGTCCTCACTCTCTTTTCAGTCCCTCCAGCTTCTAATTTCCTAGCAATTTCACCTGGATTTGACAGGAAGGAGAGAGGGGCTTTTAAAGGTATTTTTAAAGTACTGATTGGTTTGTGGAAAATTAGCACTTGTATCAGAGTTGCATATTCATGGGCTCACTGATGACACGGCTGCAGCTTGGTTAACTTGTTCTTTTTGGCTTAATGTTAGCTGATCACTATGTATGCCCAGCCTGTGCTGTCTTTTGCTCTGAGAATAGCTGTGGGGAACAGGAGGGAGAAAAGGAGGTGAATATATGAGGCACTTGAGGGTTTCATGGAAGATAGTCAGAAGAAACACTGAGGAGGTGGTGGAGGTCAACAAAGATAAGCAGATTTATAGGAGACGAGTTCAGTAGCTCAGCAGTTAAGTTGCTGAAAGAGTGTCTTTTTGATGACGATCACTGTTATTAGCATGTGAGACTACATAACCTAGCCAGGTGAAGAATGAACAGACAGTAGCTGAAACTTTTTTGTAGTTTACCCTTGGAGATGGAAAAATAAGTTATCCTTTTCCATATAATTCTAACAAAAAGGAAGGTGAACACTAAGAAGGACATCAGTAAAAAGATGCTTGCCTGTATTATCTGAGTACGTGTTTTGTAATCTTGAGGTCATGAGGATCATGCAGAGTTTTTCACAGGGTTCTTGTATTTTTATTGAGTAGGAAAGTTTTATGCAACATGGCAAATGCTTTAGATTTATTTTTCAGACATTGTCTTTTATCACCCTCTGATGTGACTTGGCATAGTGGATTGACCCTTCTTTTTAGATCTGCGGTATTGATCATTGGTAATGATAGTATTAATGCAGATTAGTTAATTGAGTTGATCTGGTATGGAAGGGTTATTTTGTTGTTTCTTCTTAAGGTCTTTAGAAAACAGGTGGACTATTTTTGTGTTCACTGTTGTACTTTTAAAGTTCCCCATAACAATTTACTTTCTGTTTAGATTTGGTCAGGTCAGGATTTTTGTTTTGGTGAATACTAAATAAATACATGTGTATCTATGTGGATCACCAAGCGTAAACTGTTGGTACCAAGACACCTGTGAAGTTTACGGCAGTTCATAACCAACTCACTCTCTTTATATACAAAGTCTTTCAGAAGCTAAGAATATTTTGTGCTCCCTTTTATGTGGTATTGTGAGTAGTTTTTGCCTCTTCTGGTCATATGCTATCTATTTTGGAGCCTTTCAGTCTCTGCCAGTCAGAGAGTAACGCCACCTCACCTTGAGTTGCTGGAGGAGTACAACCAGGTCATGGCAGAGCTCTTCTTCCGCAGATGGAGATCATGGATTATCTCTGAACTTCTTCTCTGAATATCTGAAATGAAATAAAATCAGTGCTCTGGATCTGAACAGATGCTTGTCTTTGCCTTCAATATTTCTTCCCACTGGGATTTAAAAATTAAATACCTGAAAGTGAATGTTTCTCCTCCTTGAGTAGGTAGCATAACCTGACTGAAATAGGTACCATATTGTCTGTCTTATTCTTTAGCAGGCTACAGTGGTTTAGCTCCTGCAGTGAAAAACTGAACTAAAGAATAAGTTTTACTGGTTTTATTGAGAATTAAGTAGAGAATTATGAGACTGGTAAAAAAACTGGTTTATTTAGGATTACATTGTCTATATGAAATTGTCTGTATTGTATATCTGAAGCAAGATTCCACTTTTGTCTTTCTCTAAACTGACTTGGTTGGGGTTTTTGATTAAATCATACAGAGCTGCAAAATCAAGGATGTAAGTGCACAGCCTGCCTGTCCACCTGCTGGGTAACAGTGTAATGGTATATAATATCAACCTTTAACAGTTGCCAACCATTCTGAAACTTTTTGAAGCAGAATAAAGGTGTGAGTATTTAAAAAATAAAATAAAGCAAAGTATTTCTCTTTACTGCTTCTATGATTATATAGCATGAATTGAGTTAAATTGGATATAGGCAATTTTTACTTAAAATATACAAAGTAGTGCTAATAAAATACTAACCATGTGCCTTTTGGAAGTAGAGGGAGGAATAGGGTAGCAGTAGCAAGATGTCTACTTGAAAGGAAGAGGGAGATTATAAGAGTTAACTGTGAGGTGTACATTATGCTTCAGTCCTACCTCAGTGCTACTATTTCAAACGATTATTCATGGGCACTTCACATTTTGCCAGGCATGACAAAGGCCTCAATTTGGAAAGCCGAAACTGTTTGCTGTTGGATAATTTTCCTTGAGCTTTAACTTGTGTTTTGAATGTTTGGCTTTACGGAGTGTCAGTAAAATGGCACGTTCAAAGGGAACACTGTGTTTCAGGAGCAGGTGAACCAAGGGGTGTGGTCCCAGCCGGGTGTGCTCCAGGCAGGGCGTCAGTAACACTTTAGGGCCTCTCTCAGATGTTCAGTGTTGCTTTAACTGCCTGTGCAGGTGTTGTGAGGCTTTCCAGCAAATACTGTGGGATTACATGAGAACTTTAAAGTGATGTTGATGTTGCTTCCATTCTAATTAGTTGGAAGCCCTTCTGGGTAGTTCCTGATTTCCTGATCTTACTGTTTAATTACTTCTGTAATGTTCTGCTTTTCATTAGGCACAAACAAATCTATGTACTAGAAATGAATGTTGGAGTGGCGGTCCTTGGACTGTGTTTTATTACTCTGTAGCACTTTCATGCAAGCACATGGTAAATTAGTGTTCACCCTCTAAGTAATTAATGTTCTTAACTAGATCTTCTTCTGTGCTGTGAAGTTTGAAGTATGTGAAGGTCATTGTTGTTTTTCTGTGATAATGCTATTTTCTGTGTTAGCACTAATATGATATGGCAAATTTTTAGTTCTGTAATAGTTACAGGAACTGAACAGTAGGATCTTTTAGACAGTAGGCTGTGTTGGTGTTTTTTGAGTGCTGGTCTTGAGGATGGCTAGCTTAGCATCTTCACAGAAGATGCAAAACCAAGTTCTGCATTCAAAAAGTGGTTAATTTTTATGGTGTGAAGAATGCAGCTAGTTTTCTCTCCAGGTAAATATATATGCTGTTCAAGCACTAAGTATGTTTGAAAATTTGCTGTTATGTGCCTTAACAATTTAATTCAAATAATTCTTAAAAATTCAGCCCTCTGTCAGAACTTTTTTTGATTCAAATTAGTTTTATCCATTCTGAAGGAAGAAGGTCCTGAATGGGAAAAAAAAATTTGAGACAGTGTTTTGCCATTTGTTAGCTTGACAGGATCCAAAAATTATTAATGTTAGTGTAACCTCCTGGGTATATAACAAGCTATGGTAAAAGGTTTGTGAAATTCACATGGTTTCCACTGTAAAATTCATCTGGTTTCCCCTATGCTGAGCCATTAAGTTGTGTTTGCTAAAATATATCTTTTAAAAATACCAGTTGCACACTAATAATTTTACAATCTCTAGCTAGCAGTGGCTTCTGAATAGTAAGATTAGAATTTCTTTTGTCTGTAATGCATTAGATTCAGTGACTAAACCCTGCCAGACACAGTGCAGGGATGAACATGTTTAGCTTTCTCATCAGTCTTCTAAACTGTGAACTTATATTATTTATTATCCACGTTCTAACTGTGTTTAAATGTTACTTTTGCTACTTGGCAAGAACAGCTTGCTGACCAGTTCTGTATTTTCTATATTAATATCAACATTTTTTGTCTTTCTCTCTCATAAAAGATGAACACAATGTTATGATTCCACATGTACACAATAAAAATTTCTGTCTTCTACCCTTGACTCTTTAGTCTTAGTTTTTGTAGTTGGCTTTTGCTTTTCTTTCTGCTATTGCAGTGTTTTGCTTCTGTTCCTCTGTTCTTTGTAAATTGATGTTTTTCCTCAAAATTATTTTTCTGAAGTTTGGAGAGGGGTGTGTTGTTACTATTTTGAAATGGGGCTATCTTCTTTTAATTGTGAGGGTATGGTTTTTAGAATATAACCCAAATGTTCTCATACACTTATCATCTGTCACTTTAAGACAAAAATCTGAATTCTTCTCTTAGTGGATTACTCAGAATTTATTTCAGATGGGCTTTTCTTAGAAAGCTAGTGTGCATAAGTATTAATAGTCTTCATTTGCATAGATATGTTTATGTTATTATTTTATTAATAACAATTATAAACATCACTGGCATCTAAGGGACCACTAACTAAGGGTTTAAATTCTGTTATCTGCCTCTGGCAGGTGAGCAATTCCTATGATCAGTTTTGTATAAAAATGAGCAAATTCCATAAGATTCCCAAGTACAATTCCGTTCCTTGTAAGCCGGAAAAATAATGAATCTTTTTTAGAAGTTCCAGAGATGTTTTAATGCTGGTGGCCCAAGACTTGCAGCATACATAATGCTGTTGTTATGGTGCAACTTTGCTTCCCCGAATTTCCAGCACTTTATAAATTGTTGTGCAAGGAACTAGTCATCCCTATGGTAATGTGATTCTTCAGTAGATAGTAACTACTTGCATCATCTTCTGCTCTGTTAGACCACTGAGTTGTAAAGAACTAAGAAAATGCAGTTGTTGCTGTCTCCAAAATGAGCTACTGCCATTCTCCACGTTTTGCTCATTCAAACATTTGATAGTTAAGAGGTCTTTTTAACATTTTAGTTGTACTGTTAATACTAGATTATAGATATACTAATTTATACATTTTTTCCATGCCCTGGTATTTGATTTGTCCTCAAGAACTCAGAATATTCTCACTAACAAGTTCTTATTTGTCCACTCATGAACTTCCTTTTTATTATTAATTTAAAATTCATCCTATTATAATTTGACTGTGTTTTTGGAGATAGTGCTTTTTCTATTGGGTTGAAAAGTAAACAAACTAGACTGGTCTTGTTCCAAAGGGAGAATAATGCTTCATGAAATGCTTCTGCTGCATATCCTGTTGAGTGATTTGGGGGCTGAGGAGGGTGATTAATTTAAAGAACTTGGCCACCTTTTTTCTGATAGTGATAGAATAAGACCATTTAGATGGTTTTCTTTGTCTATTTTGCAGATTTTTTCTGTAAAGTTCATGGAAGACATACTGTAAGTGTGACCCTTATTGTCTTTCTGTGTCCAGTTGTTGCGTACTGGTGTCTGTATGACAGTCACAAGGAGTTTGTTTATTAACCTTTATGCAAGACTTAGGAAGAACAGCTTTTAAGGGAGGTTCTTTTATTGTAGGAGACATAAAACTTCTGAGAGTGGATTTCTTCCTTCCCTTTCAGCCAAGTAGATCTAATCTTGCTTTCTTACTGGACTGACTATATGGCCATGCCACGTTTCCGGAGTAGATGTTTTTCAGGGTTTGGGAAGAGTTTGTGAAACTGATCTCCAGTTGTGGTCTGAAGGTGAAGCAGTAGGCTCCTCATGGGAAATACTGAATTATACTGATAATCTGTTTCAATGACCATTTTTCTGTCTGAGGCTACTGCTCTGCAGAGCTAAAGCTATATACCAGTGAATGTAAATTCACAGGGAAGACGTTAATTACAGTTAGTGCTGTCATATTTACATGATTGCAGTTACCTGTCTAGGTAGGCTTAGCGGAAAATACAACAGTTGCAAAAATTTAGTAAGCCAGTGTAAATGAACTTTGTGTTAGAGCTGCATGTTCTTGATTAGGGAGACGGCTGCTGCAGCTGCAATTTGTAAAGTGTTTTTTGTCTTACAGTGATGTTGAATAAAACACTCAGTGCCTGCAAAACATTTAGCAGATAAACCTTATTTCTTAAGATAAATGGGGGTGCTATATTGTTTTTCCTTGTTTTTCCTAACGTATTAATTTAAATACAATTAAGGAACATGCTGATATGTAAGATTAACCCTGTTACATGCAGCTTATTCTTCCTTTCTAGATTTCTGTCTTAATTTGTGTTGTTTGTTTATCTTTTATTTTTAACAATTTAGAAACTCAGCTGGAGTGATTACTAAAAATAGTAATGTATGTAGCAAGGCATTTCCTTTTCCTGGGAAACTGCGTGATTCCCTTGCAAAATGAGAAAACTACATCTGTTTGAAACACTGCAATTGGCAGATGGTGTGGGGGGAGGGAAGAAGAGAGGAAGGATTTGGTGGAATGTAGTCCTAAAAAAAAAGTCACACGATATCAAAGAGGAGTTGACTGATTTCTTTTAACTATTTGGTGCATTTGCAAGATAAAATCTGTTAAAGTAATAGTTTTGAAACTTAAAAAATGTTACTAATGTGCAAGCTAGAAACTGTCTAACAGCAGCAGTATTTATTAAATTGGTGATTGTTTAGAAAATGAGATTGCTGAAAATACCTTACTGATTGTCTTTCAATTATATGATGTTTGAAAGGAGGTGAGAAGACATTAAAAAAAGTTTTCTGTTACATTTCTTAGGTTTTCAGTACTTACTCAAATGAAGACTATGATAGACGTAATGAAGAAGTTGACCCTGTGGCAGCCTCAGCTGAGTATGAACTTGAGAAAAGGGTGGAAAAAATGGAAGTGTTTCCTGTGGAAATTGAAAAAGGTGCAAATCAAATCTTGTACATTTGCAAGAGATACCATGGGAACAAAAGATAAAACCATTTTAAACTGCATATTCCCTGAATTTAGGTCTTCAATTTTTGAATGTATGTGTCTAGGCTTTGATTTGTGACTAGTTCTGGTGAATCTAGTGAGTGTTAACTGGACAGGCCTCTACTAAGTGCAGATTGTCATACTGAATTGAAGTTAGGAAGGCTACAGGACAAAAAGGCTTTAAGTAGTATTTATATATCAAATATGTTCTATTTTCTTCTCGTTTTTTAAGTGAATTTCCATTGTCTTTTGTGTGGAAGGACTTGGAATGCTTTGAAACAACTCAGTGCTGCTAATTGTTACATCATGTGTCATGCAGCTAATGTTAGATTTTTGAATCCCTCTAGGTGACAGGGGTCTGGGCATCAGTATCATTGGAATGGGAGTTGGTGCTGATCAAGGACTGGAAAAACTAGGTATTTTTGTAAAAACAATAACAGATGGTGGAGCTGCTCAGAGGGATGGACGGTGAGTTTTTCATTGAATTCATTGTGCTTTTTATAAATTTCCAACTGAGCCCAATTGCTTTCATTAAATATGCTGAATACTGTGAATAAAAGTACAAAAGCTGAATGGAGCTGAGTCAATATTACATTCCTGCTTCATGTTAAATTTTTTAAAATGAGTTGTTTATCATAGGACATTTTTGCTAAGTAAGTGTAGATCTGCTGACAGCACATACGAGAAACATTCAAAATGAACCTGTGTGTAGAAGTACCACAAAATCATGTTGACACCCCAGAACACCAATCACTGTGTAAATAGTATAAAAAATATCAAGTCAAATACTGTGTAGATTTTAATTGGTGATTTGCATACAGCAGAGGAGATTATTATTAGGCAATGAATTTCAATGGACTCAGAATTCATCATTATAAATACTAGTGAGTTTTAAGTGATATTTGTCATGTCAAAAATGCTTCAAGCCAAAGTACTATTGTTCAACTGATTGCTAAACATTTATTTATTTTGCAGCATTCAAGTAAATGATCAGATTGTTGAGGTTGATGGCATAAGTCTAGTGGGAGTTACTCAGTTCTTTGCAGCCACTGTACTGAAGAACACCAAAGGCACAGTGAGGTACGTATGTTTTCTCTGAAATAACAGTTTCTTTTTGTCATTTTTCGTTCATGGAGAATAAAAAACCATAGTATGAAAATTTTGCAAAGATGTTGTGGAAGGCAGCAGTGTAGCAAACTCATTTCTTATGCATATGTTATGTTAAGATTTTTTGCTGCAAGATAATTTGTTTTTTTTTTTCCTGTAGGTTTCTGATTGGGAGAGAGAAGCCAGGGGCTGAGAGTGAAGTAGCCCGTCTCATTAGTGAGACCTTAGAGCAAGAGAGATGTCTGTATGAGCAGCACTATGTTCATGATGATACAGAGCAGGTAAAACATTGTGCATGCTCTGCTAATGGAATAAATGGGGGGGTTTAATCAAATTGAAGCAAAAAGAGTGTAACACAGGCAACTTGTTAAAAGCAGGAAAATACACACTTCATACATTATTGTTATCAAGGCTTGTGATTATCACTTTATCAGTAATCCAAAATATACTTTTAACTGTTGGCTGTGATAGTTTTGTGCATGTCTTTCTTAGCTCTCTTTTGGGGAACTTTGAAGGTGTTTGCAAGTCATCTTTAACACTTAGCATAGGTATAAGAAATTAAGAAGGAATAGTAAGTAGTCAAGAAAAGTTTTGGAGCTGTTTGAATTCCTTGATTGCAGGCTTTGGTTATTGCTACTACCATAATGCAAAATATGTGTGTGCGTTACAGAATGTCATGGTTTTCTCATTTTGTCAGGATGATGACTATGATGATGAGGAGGAGGATACATATGAGTCACAGTTACATGGAAAATCTGTAGAAGTTTTTGATCTTCCTGAAAATGAAGATATTGGTTTACTACTAGACATGGATTCAGCACAGTCTCTTCTTAAATTTAAAGAGGTATTGTAGCAGGTTCTTAAATATTCTTCGTGATGCACTGGGGAACATCTGAGACTTGCAGTATTTGGATATAATCTCCATGTTCCCTCTTGTTGTTTTGGGTTTGTTTTTTCCCAGCATCACCAGTAAATATCTCTGGTAAATGTTCATTGAAATGTAGGTCTTCTGTAATTTTTTATATCCAGTTTCCCTATGCATATTTATATTAAATGGTCTTTTGATTTAAATTAAATTTAAAAAGCCCTTGGAAAAAGGCAGTAGAACCCAGCCCCAACTCTGTCCCTGTTATGTCTGAACATTGCATTAGATAGATAGGATGCTTCTCTTAGTTCTTCTGTGGCCCATTGGCCTTTGCATGTGTTTGCTGCCCAGTAGATTGGCTTTAGCTGCAGAGAGCGTGTTCGTTTGGGGGGGATGGACATGCAAATATGCCTGTTTTGAATGGTTTCAAGTGTATTTCTTGTCATACCTAAATGTCGTACATTTCTTTTTCTGTACATAAAAGCACTTGATTCTGGAGATAGGCATATTTTTGGCTTGGAGGGTATTTTTATGGTGTGTTCTTTGGAAGGAATGGATTTGTAAACCCAATAGGACATTCCAGACTGTGAATCACAATTTATCGTAATTGGAAATAGTCCGGTTCTCTTTTCCCAGGGTTCGTATAAAGGAGCATATTTGTTTTATTCAGGGCTGTGGGATTTAGTCAGGGGCTTAAATGGTACAGGCTTTGGCGTTTAGGGGTCCAGGCTTCTCTGGTAGGTTTAACTGCTTGTAATTTTCATTCTGGGAGGAGAAAAATATTCTGCAAAGAAACTTGTTTTGTCAGATGCTATTTGTTGCTACATCAACTTATTTTGTGAAGGATTGGTATTTTGCAGATCTCCTAAGTTTGTTCTCTTGATAACACTGACGATGTCATGGAGGAAGTAAAAATTTCAGGCTACTGATCCCTGGAGAACATTTACAATTTTTCTAGGTTTGGAAGCATAGCAGCAGGCTGAAGCTTCTTAAGTGGTATATTTAATTGGGATACAGTTATATTCTCATGCAGAGTCATTACTGTGCTGTTACTAACATAATCTAAATGAAGAATAGTCAGTTTCAATTTGTGTTTGGTGCGCTGTGCCTTGACAAAAAAAGAATCTTCCCAGCGTTACAGATGGAAAGTGAGATACAAGGAACAATTAATACTTGCTTAAAAAATCTTTACATTTGGCTAAGTGTAGTCTTTTTGATTTCTAATAATTCTATGAAGATTTATGGTGTAAAAATACATAGCTTAATCTTAAAGCCAGCACATTTATTTTCAAGTGCTGATTGTAAAAGTATTTAGTACTGTTAAGATTTTTATTTTATTCTGTGTACCAGTTTTCATCAGAAGTGCATTGCTGCCTTTTTATTCCCCTAGCACATTGAAACGTTATGGTAATCTCGGTTTTCTTCACGTATAGACAACAATGGGAGATTGTTGACTATAGATGGTTATGTACTGTGGAACTTCCTTGAGGTTTGAGTAATTTTTTTTTTTATTAAAGCTCACAATTACTTTTCCTGTAACTGAAAAATAATTACATTGACTTTATGCCACTCTTAACAGTGGTTTGAGGAAAAAGGGAATAATGGACAAATACTTAAAACTAGGATTTTAAAATGTAATTTCGTGTGTGCTCACACAATTTTTTTCATCTGTTCCAGCTACAGTTAAAACATGCAGTAACAATAGCTGAAGTGAATCAACTGAAGGAGAAAGTAAGTTGTCAATGAGTATTAGTATTGGTAGGGGTTTTTGTTGGGTGGTTTGTTTTGGGAATTTTTTGTTTTGTCTTTATGGCTACTCATTTTACCAGGAATAGGCTGGATGCAGAAGCAGCAATCCGTTTATGCCTCAGGTGCTATTTACTCTATGTTTTGCTAGACAGACATTTGTAAGCTGAAGAGCTATGCTCAAATTAAAAATAAAAGGAAAAAAAAAAAACAAAAAAAAAAAGCCAAACAAAAAAAGTCACATAAAACAACAAAAAAACCCCCCATCCCCCAAGTCTCCACTTTAAAATGAATGCTTCAGTATTACTGCTTGGAGTAACTGAATATAGTGGAGGACTGTATGAAACGGCTTGTAAACAAAAAAGAGCGCATTATCAGTGGATAGGACTTGGCCTTATTTGAGAACAGATTTGGCCAGACAATGGTTTGTGGCTTTCTGTTACCAGGAAGTTATTTCCGTTACCCTGTTTCCCCTCTTTCCCTCCTCAAATTTCTGATCTGGTCTGGGCAAAGAGTTTTTCCAGCGTTTTTTTTTTTTTTTTGCTGAAGATTGGTTCAGTGCCTCTGCTTATTCTGAGAAAGGGTTTTGTGTTCTTTTTTGCTGCTTTTTCCACTGATTCAGATTTGTACATGGCCTTTTTCTGAAAATACTGTGTGTGAGCAAGCAGCTTTTTTTATTCTGTTGCCCTTCTGTGTTGCCTTGCTCAGAAATGCATATCCTAGGACAAGCTGAAGCACATTTGGTGGGAACAGGTAGCAGGTGAGGAGGGCTTAGTGCTTCAGTTGGCAATTATTTTCAGTAGCAGTTTTTGTTGGGGTATTTCGTGCACTCTGCAATTGTTGAGAACTCCAAGAGTAGAAAGGCAAGGCAGACAAAGGTACTTACGACAGTTGTCTTTTTGATCTCTGACAGTGCTCCTCCTCTTTGTAGTATTCATGATATTTGGCCCAACTGAATTGCAAAAAAGCTGTTTAAAATGTTCGTGTTAGTACAACTTACAACCCCATTTTTAATTCAAGAAATTCTTGGTCCTTTCAACATCCTTGTTCATTGGCAGGTAATCTTAACTGGCTTCAAAAGCAGTGATTTCCTCAGTGTAAATTGTGTCCCCAAAGAAGGAGGCCCGGACAGACTAAGCTGTATCTTGCCTGTTCACTCCTCCAAGGCCTGGAGAGCTTCCCTTGTTAACGTTCCCGTGTATAATGTGGCTGCTGTCAAGCTGAAGGGGTGTCATCCCTTTCCTTTATTGAGGGAATATTTGGTGGTTTTGTACATTAGCTCAAGAAAAGGAAACCCTGCACAGGCTATCATTTTTTAGGAAAACCAATGTCATGTAAACTTACCAGGGAAGATCAGCTGGTCATGTTATCTTCATTCAAAAAGCTGTTGGTAACAAAGTAGTAGGACAGGGAGCTTGTCTTATACAGGTTAAGAGTCTTTATCTCCAGTTGCCTTTGAAGGTATTCAAAGTAGGCCTCTCCAGGGATATTGAACAATATAAGAGGTGAGATCTTGAACAATATAAGGTAATAATAAAGGTCTTGGTCATTTTATCTCCATAGAAAGGCTCAATATCAATAAGGAAGCAGTAAAAGACTCTTGGGTTTCAGGGTTTCAGTTCTAAACTTGCTTAGATTAGCATGGGCTGGAGGAGTTGAAATGATTACTTTAAAAGTGTCCTATTTTAATATTACTGATAAGTATGTAATTATTATTAGCTATTCTCTATTTAAATATGTATCAACTACTTGTTTTTATTTCATCTTGTAGTTTAGATTAATTCCTTCAGTATTAATTTTTTCAGTTAAAAGTTGTCGAAGCAGAAAAAAATGAGTGGAAATTTAATCGAGCCCAACTACAGCAAAACTTGGATGAAAGCAAAGAGAAAATTAAAAAGTTAGAGACATACTGGCTAGAGGCACAAAATTTATGCAAAACAGTAAATGAGCGTCTTAAAGAGACTCAAGAACAATGTGATGCCCTTGAAAAGAAATACAACAAGGCCAAGAAATTGCTTAAAGATTACCAACAAAAGTAAGTATCCCAAAATATGAGGTCTCTGTTTATTGCCTGTATGTTTTGTACACCTTGGGGAAAGCTGTCAACAATACCTAGGGGAATAGGATTTTCTTAACACGCTTCGTTTTAATTTCTTAGAGTTCAGGGAAGCAGTGGGCTATAAATGCTGAATTCTTCCTTACCTTATATCACCAGCTTCTGGAAAGTTTGCCAAAAGTCTTTCTGCTGCTTTTGATTCATACATAATGAAAAATTATTTAATATTTCAGTAACAACTTTTTAAAAACAACTTAGTTTAAAAGCTGTAATGCGTCTATACTTTTTGGAAGGACTACTTGAAATTTAACGTGAGATGTTTGGCAATACCTTATGCTCTTTGTGAAAAACCCTCAGCTTTGACTGACTTCAATGTTCCAGATAGAGTAGGCATCAAAAGATATTTAATAACCATGAGATACATGCAATTTAGTCTGAGCTAGGAGTTACATCTTGGAGGAGAAGTAAAAGGAATTCTGAGAAAAATTAAAAGTTTGGGGATATGTATCTAGCTGCTAAAATGGCAGCATGAAAACAGTATCTTCAATCTGTTAAAGGGTTTGTAGTAGAAGTAATATTGTTTATTAGATACACCTATGTAGGTCTCTGGCACTGTTGTTATGTGGTAATGTGTAATTGTTCTATGTTCTTCCCTCTTAGCTAAACAAGAGGTAATTGTAAAATATTTGTAGATGTGTCCTGATAATACAGAACACAGCTGTTGCTTTTGATAGTTGCTGTAAGCATGTAATACTCCTGTTCCCAATTTCTCCACTTGCTACTTACTTTTAAAGACAATTTATTATGATCTTTCACTCTTTAGTCCACATCCAGAAATGTTACTTTTCACAGTACATTTTTGTGCTGTTTGGTGAGCTTTTTAAAGATCTCCTTTCCCCTCTCCTCCTAAGCTTATCCGCATGGAAGTTCAAAAGTACGTGAAGATGACTGCTAACGTGCTAGTTTCCATTCCCTCACTGTTTAGCAAATTCCCATTACTCATTTGATTGTCCCTGAAGCTTTTGCATCTGTTGCAGATGTTTTGTGCTTATTTTCTGGTTTTGTATGTTACTCCATATGGCACAGGCAAAAGCAGCTTTTATTTTTGTTTCCTTCTTGTAGTCATTGTTTCTTTTTTGTAAAACTGAGCCATTGCAATTGCTGTAGGATGAACCAAGTAGAAACTTGAAATGCAATTTATTTTCCTACAAAGAATTTTGCCATAGCTTTTGGAAGGAAAATATACTGTGTGTGCATGTATCTTTGTGGAAGAGAGTAGGATGTAATGATTGGAGTCGTGCATGTATTTCAGGCTTAAATGTGTGTGAACTTGCCACTTTTAAAATAAGAGATGGCTGTAATTTTGCAGAAAAAGTGTTAGTACACATCCTTTTTCTGCCCAGAGTAAATTACAGTCATCTGTATTTTCTTCTGAAGATGGTAGAAGCATACAAATACATACATCATTTTATGACATTGTAAGATTAATGAGCCAGTTATACCTTACAGGCTGATTTTTGTCACCATTCACTAATGGAATGCTTTGTAGTAAATGCAGTTGTGCGTATTTCTATGTAACATTTTTCTACATTTCTATATATTATTGATTCATAGACATGTATGTATTTCTTTCACCAGAGAAATAGAATTTATGAAGAAAGAGGAAGATCATTCAAAGCTACTTGAAGAGAGAGACCAGAAATACGCAGAACAACTGAAAATATATCAGGAAAAAGTAAAGCAGTATTATATTTTGAAATAAACTTCTGCCTTCTTGGAGAGTTGTATCTCACTTCTGAATTTTAATTCTTGCAGATTTCAGAGCTTGAAAATAAATTAAAAGCATATGAGAAAATGCCTTATGTATTTGAAGGTGGCAGTTTACTGGAAGATGGCCGTCAAAGTCCAGGCCAATCTAACAAACAGTCAAAGATAAAAGAAGACAATGAAAAAGAAACCAAATCAATAGAAGAAAGAACAAACTCTTTAGATATGCTAGTTTCTGGTAAGTAAGTTGTAGTATTTTTTATTTGCACTTAAGGAAAATTAGGAGGAGTTATGTCTAGTGGTTCTTTTGTTGTTAAGAGAATTGAAGTGTTTGCTGTTTCATACTGACAAAATGTTTTACCTGTAGATACTTGAGTTTAGCCTCCCCCAACATTTTCAGTATTGTTGTAATGTATTTCTTAAATGTTGTGGGAAAGAGGAGATAGATGGAGAGACAACTATTTTATGTTCTTCAGGTTCTCTGTTAGTGAAACTAATAGTGGGACTAAAACACCGAGATATGTCAGTTAAAATCCCATTGATTTCAAGCTATAATTTACAGCAAACTTGCTATGATTTTTTTGTCTTGTAATTTTATGCCCAGAATGTTACAAAATATCAGATGGAGGTTCAAATGAGAATTGAATTTTTAAAATACATGGTAAATTCTTACTTTGTAAAAGAGTTTCTATCCTAAAGAATGAAGCTAGGAAAGCACATTCGAGGCACAAATTTTCATCTATTTGAGAATAGAATTCAGTTTTCAAGCCATAAGACAATTACATTCTGTTGGATTTTATTATTTTTTAGTTGAAGAAGTTGGATAAAAGTATATTTCAAATTAAATAGAAATTGCTAGTGCAATGTGTAAAATAGTGTAGTATAATATAAAAAGTATTTTCATATAGTAATGGTTAATAATAATGTAGAATAATGCTGACCTAAATTCTGAATATTTTTCTGGACAGTGGATTGGTGAACTTGCCTACCAGTTTTTGCTGGGTTTTCTGTTTACTTTTTTTAAAAGTATGTATTTGTTGCAGATTTTGATGCTTGTGTTGGGGATACTCCCAGATTAGACACCAGTGCCCACAAGGCAAAAGCTCAGCTTGCTTTGAAAGTAAAACGCCAGCCACCTTCTCGATCAAAGCTGAAAGAATCTCTTGGGGGTGGACAACAGATTGGCAATCTACAGGTACTGACACTGGTAGATCATAACCCACTCTGGATCCTGAACATGTGTTGAGTTTTATCTCTATTTCCAATTGTAAGTGTTCTCCGTGCTTCATTCAGCCTGTGCCAAAGCATCGTATTTTTATACTGCATCAAGTGAAAAAACCTTCTTGGGTTCATATCATATATGTGAACTCTGGTATGGTTTTTGTGGCACAGTTAACTTGAAGTTAGCAAAGAACTATGCAAGCTTCTTTTGTGCTACTTCTGCTTTCTGAAAGATTTTAAGACAGTGATATTGTGAAACATACTAATTCGTCTTGTTATTCCTTCATCTGGGACAAGTTAGTTACCAAATTTCTTCAAAAGCTAAACAGTTCTGAAATGCTTCATTATTCCTTAAGTCATCATTTAAGTTCACAAGAAGTGTACCAGTAAAATGTTCTCATGTTTCTGGAAAATGATTTAAGAACTGTGATACAGATAGTCAATATATGAGAGAGCCTGTTGTAGAAGGAGAACACTGAACTAATTTACTTAGACTGAAAAGTGGCTGCATTGAATTGGAATGGCCAAGGTGTACCAAAACATTTCTGATTTGGCTAGAAAAATATGATTTGGGATGTACAGAAAGATAGAGGTAGATTAACAGCCTGTGAAATCAGCTTCATGTGATTTAGATGGTATCCACGAGTGTGTAAGTTCAGAAAATTTCTTGAACTGAGGAAATTTGCTTAGCACATACTTCCACCCTGGTAAAAGAAGAGACAATAAATGAATATGTGTCATGTTTATCATAAAATGACTTTCAAATTTGTTGAAGGACGAGGATTCAGAAGATAGTGTTCTCAACAGAGAATCTTCCAATATGTACCTGACTAAGACCTTAGAAACAAGTGAAAAATTACCTCTCCCATGCCTGGATGACGCAGATCGAAAGAGTGAAAAACCTGAGAAAAGAGAAAGCACAGAAAGTCCTCTAGAGTCAAGTCCTTCTGCTTCCACGCACTCTTCTCCAGTACACAAACCAAACAATGAAAATAGCACACCCACCACTTGTTCACCTCCTCCTGAAGGGATGACTCCAAATTCTCCTCAAGGGTATCTCAAGAATGTCAAACAAAGAGAAGCAAAAGGGAAAGGGAAAGAAGCCAAAGGTAAGATCTAAGGATTTATTATTATTTTAATTCTTCGGGATTGAAGTTTTACAAATTTTAGAAGTAATCAGTAAAGGTCCTGATACATTTTTGCGAAACACTAACCTCTTAAGTGGCAATGCATTGGAGAGTAAGCTTGACGGATTTTCTGGTTTCCAGAACAATTAATTGTTGGCTTTGTGCTTCCAGACATTATCCAAGTGTTTAAACAAGATACAGATTCTGAGTATTACGGGAATTACTGCATTATTCATCATGCCCTCTTAGGATATTTGTCACTAGAAGAAGGTTAAGGGTATTAAAATCAGCCTAGTCACTACTAATCATTATTTGATAGGAATAGTTGACATTTTTCTTATGAATAATTTAAAAAGGGATCTAATACAACCTTTTAAATGTTTGATATTTTCTATAATCAGCTAGTACAGATGTATAAAGGCAGATGACTTGCTGTCTTTGCCATACAGCTCAGACAAAACTGTTCTTTTAATACCCTGAAACAGGATTTGTTTTATACTCTCCTTATTTTGTATGTTTCTGTAAAGTCTCAAACAAAAACAGTCTTAAAAAATCCCCACATATTAAGACACATACCAAATACATATGTGATTTTTCTTTCTTTTCTACAGTTTTTTTGTGATGGCAGAAGCATTGCAAACTTTTTTTTTTTCTAAATTGGCCCCTGGAATTGCTAATTAATGCAGTACATCAGAAATGAGGATTAGTATTGAAAGCTTGCTCTTTGTGAGCAAAATGACACTAAATGCTGTTTCTGCTAGATTGTTGCTTTCTAACTGTATTTTAATGTCTACCTATTATTTTATTGAATTAATCTTTCTATTACCTTCTCATCCATTCATGTATCAGTCTTTATTTTAACCTACTGCGCTGTGTTCAAGAAATCACCTCTTCTTAAAATACTACCTTTGGAAATAGAGGTGGAAACAAACATCAGTATTAATTCTTCTGGTTTTGTATTCAAGTTGACAGGAAAAATAACCAGTTTAACTGTAGTTATAATTTATTGGATGTTATATATTTAGAAAGAGTGGTTAACTAGCTGAAGTTCTAATATTAATCAGAAACTACTGATTAGATATGGGAAAAAAAAAAACGGGAAAACCTCTTTTGACTGTCCTGACTGTCAGGTATGTAAGCTTTGAGATAATCCTTCCTGAAATATATAATGGTTATTTGCTGGTGGAGTGATGGGGATGATGGTGGAGGGATGGAGTGATCAGTTTTGTGTACTAAACAGAATTTGGGGGTTTTATGGTCCTTGAAGGAGTCTGAGTATATCATGTCAGTAGTTGTTTCAAAAGTAGAGCTTAAAATCTGCTTTGTCTCCCCAAAAGCAAACTGCCTCTCTTTCGCAGGTAGCTTAGTTAGGAAGCACCTGATTTGCAATACAAAATGTATTTCAATTATTTAAAAAAATCTAGTAGCCTGGAAATTTAGAAGTACATTTAGGACTTGGAGTAATGTGTCACAGTCCACTGAGAAGAGGTTCTGTGGTGCTTGTCACTTTATTTTGCATAATAATTGAAAAGTTGGTATTGAACCTGCTTACTTTGGCGAAAAATTGGGTCCTAAGATGTTGTATTCCAGTTTTGAAAATTGTAACAGTCTTGGAGGAGCTTCAAAGTCCCAGTTGTTACTTTAGAATAGTCACCGTTTGTATGCCATTTCCAATAAACTCAGCTTGTCAGGAGCTGTCTGCTCTCCAGGTACTGACCATCGTGTTGGTTAGGCACACCTCCTGGAGCTGGCAGCTTGCATACGTAGCCCATGTTCACAGCAGCTGGCCTGGATTAGCTACTGAACCAAAAATACTACTAAAGGAGCATCTATAAAACTTCGAGAGTAGTAAAGAAATATTAAATGCTGTATTTGCTCAGCTGTTGCTTTAAAAATTAGTTTATTTAATGCATCTTACTCTGGTTATGTAGTTATGTATTTTGAAGTTGACATTTTGCAAAAGAAAGAGGTACATTTTTTAAACTTACCATAAACTAACTTCGGTTTGTAATACATTAGAGCAAAATAACTGTGGTAAGTTTTACCTTTCTGTAGACAGTATAGAACTACTGTTTATCAAAAACAATATTTTTGAATAGTCATCAGCAACTGTTGTGTTGCCATTTTTCAGTGGCCTGGTACAGCCAGAATGATGGGAAGATGCCATAGAGAATAACTTAGGCTGATATGGCTGTAGTATTTTCAGTTATCATCTGTGTGTGGGAGTGTGAATTGTTAGTATCTGACTTAGAAGCATCATCATTAGTGGTTGAAAATTTCAGGTATTTTTAGAACAACATTTTTATTTTTCACCCCTCTATGAAAAACAGAAGAAAGGAAAAATGAAGACAGGACAGTAGAAACAAATGAAGGAATACCATCAGGGAAGTCCAAAAGGAGATTTCCAGATTTTGGGTAAGATTTTACTTGTGTTCCTTTGGAAGTAAGTGGTGTTCTGTGTTGTTTTTGAGAATATTATGTTCTCTAAATAAAACAATGTTGAGGAAATCCAGTAATGCTATTTCATATCACCATCAATGGACAGAGTATTTATCATCTTGAATTTGTAATGCTGTGTTCATGTTTCTACTACGTTTTGATTTTATTTTTCTATGCTTTTTCCCCCTCAAAGAATTTCTTGGGGTTTTTCTGGTTTTGTATGAATACACCACTTATGTCAAAATCTTGTCGGCATCCAGACTCTAATGTTATGTCCTGCTAGGGTTATAGTATAAAACAGACACCTGTCTTGCTTTAATTCCTTCTGCAGTAGAGGTGCCCTTACATAGGGTTTGACTATAGGTGCTGCCTACCGAGCTTGGAGGCAGGCAGCAGCGATGAATGCATCTCTGAATTTCGTTTAGAAGGTGAGATTGTCCACAGGGGTAAAGCAGAAGTGCAAGCTGCGTATTATCTGAAAATACAGTGTGGTACCTGAACTCTGGGGATTTAACAGAGGAGTTGCTATATTTTGCAGTAAATCTTGCTCCTTTGGAGACGGGGGTAAAGCTTGTTGAAGACAGCTAACATTAAAGACTTAGACTGGCACTGCAATAAATGCATGATAATGTGTAACATAAAAATCAACTTATTTCACACACTGATAATGCAGTTGTCACTGCAACTGCAGTGTCACTGCAACTGCAGTTGCTCAAGTCACTGTGCATTACATAGGAGCATTAATGTAGCAATAACACTGTGGTTTTCCTCCTGGTTGTATCCACTATATGCTTCTTTGGCATTCTTAGGCTTCTTTGGGCATTTTCTGTTTTTATTTTGGTTATCTGTGGCCTTTGAAAGGGTACACTCACGGTTCTTAAATAGAATTTGAATGCCATAACTTTTTTAGTTGCATGCATAATCTCCAAAATCATGCTTTGTAGAATAATATAAATGTGGCTTTTTGTAACTGTTGAAGTCAGTGTAAAAACTAACTTTCTGATTTACAAAAATGTTGGCACCAGGTAAATGTAATGCTTTATGAAATTTGTGTTTTTTCATTTCAGTGGATTGCGGAAATCTGGGGGCAAGGGTAAGAAGCAAGAAAAAGAAAATTTGAGGGGTTCTCTGGATAGCAGGTAGTTCTTTTCTTAGTTTAATACATACATGCTGCATTCCTAAAATTTGTAACCCAAGAATTTCTTTAAAACTGTCATTAATGTTTGATCTTGAAGTACATTCTTGTGGCAAAATTCTGTGAGGATTTAGTGATGCAGAGATGATCTTCTCATCTCACGGAAGAGTGTGGAGGAGGTGACATTAAAACTGTATTTTGCTTAGGAAGATGAATGTTGAGTAAATTAAGTTAGCAATTACTTGAAATTGTTAAATTGTTGAAATACTGCAAAAGTTCTTAAATTAGTGTTGTTAAGTTACTCATTATTTTGCATGGGTATTTAAAGGCAAGTATCAGTTTTCATTTCACATTTTATTTTCAAGTATCAGTTGTGCTGTGAAACTGGTAAAAATAAGTGGTGTGTTTTGAGTTTGTTCTTGTTTTTAAGGGGGTGGTTGTGTATTTGAGGAGTGGGGTGGGGTTTTTTGCTGTTGTTGTTTAAACAGGATTTAATCTGCTTATCTCAGAGGTTCCCGAGAACTTCTGGATGATTCTGGCAACAATCTATCTGCATCAGATTCAGATTCCCCTGCTCCTACTTGCATGCCTTTCTCTTGGTTTGGAGACAGCCACAAAGAGCCTCAGATTTCTAGCAGCAGTCTGCATGTTACTCAGAGTGGGCAGGATGGTTGTGAGCACGGCCAAGAGAAGAACAGAACCAAGGTAAAGATGACTAATTTGTGCTTTGAATATTTAGGTGTTGCATCTTGATAAAGTAAAAACATCAGTGGTTAGCGTGTGGAAGCCTAATGACTTAGTCCTTGACCCCATCACCTCTTACAAACTTGGCTGCAGAAGTTTGAGATATTACAGCTCTTGCATGCAGGAATGGCGTGTGTTCCTGTTCCCTCCTCTTCGGTTGAAGCGTCAGTAGAGGCTATTCAGGCTAAAGTAGCAGCTAAGGAAAAATCACAGGGCATGCTTTTTCTCTGGTTGATAATGCTAAAAGTAATTCTATTTTCAGGAAAGCATAGTTTTAAAAGTCAGATCTGTTTCCCAGACTAGTTTGTGGAGGAAGTGTACAAAAACAGAGGTCAGCTGCCCAAACAGTTGGCCAGCCAGTTCTTACCATACTGGAATGTAGGGTTAGAGTACCAGACAGGTGGAGGCAGATAGCATCCTAATTTTCATTAACAAATATAGTATTAAGAGCCAAGAAACTCATCTATAGAACACTTTCTTCCAGGCTTCTGAGTAACTAACAATCTAACAGTTCAAAGCCTTTTAACCAGATCTTGAGAGTGAGGCTACACAGTTCAGTCTATAACATAGTTACCATCCTTATGGTTTAAACGATTTGAAAGAAACAGCTTTAGAAATGAAAAGGTTTAATGTGTGTGCTGTCTGAGTATTTGGTAAAAGCTTTTTCAATATAAGACTGTTCCTAGCAATTTTACTATATTTTTACAATTTCATTCTCGTTTCCTTTGGATTTTGTCAAATTGAAAATTAGTTATTTGAGTAAGGTCATAGCTGGGTTTATTCTTGAGTTTCACACTTTTTCTTCACTTTGGATGGCTAAAATACCCTTTCATGTTCTGTGTTTCTTCTGTGTTGTTAGAGAGAAATGAGTTGTATATCTAGAAGAGAAACTTGCCAGGTTGTAGTCCATGCAGTCACTGATATTTTGCAGAGATTGCCGATAACAAGTTTGCTTTCCATGTTTCCAGATGGTGATTGCACTAAAATGCTGTTGTAATACCTTTTTTATTAAATACATTGTTTCCCTAGGGTAAATCTACAGTCCCTGTGATAGTAAATTGACTGCATACATAGTTTTTAAAAATCACAGAAAGTTTGTTTTAGAACCATACAATCCTTATTATAACACCAGAACTTACTAAGAGTAGAAACTTCTTAATCTCTGAAGTAGAACAGAACTTTACAAAATACTGCCCAGTGCGCATCAGTCTTGTGTATTTACAGCTCCTGCATTGGTTGCTTCTGTTGAAGCATGCAGTGGTCAAAAGATGTTCTGTAAATAACCCAGGGATTTGAAAGGTATATGCATATACTTCAATACAATTGTTTCATTAAATAGGAGTGCATGGTTGGTCTCTTAATAGGCTGTAGCAAATCTATCAAGAGGTGTTTTCTGTATAGATAAGCATTCAGTGCGTTTGTCTTTCAAAGTCATTGATTCAGAAGAACCAATTGGTCCCCTCTTCATTGCTCCTTTCTATCTGATTCGAAAAGTTATTGTGAGCATAGTAAAAGTCCCACTGCTGCATTTCTCTTATAAGCACCCATAATGTTCTTCAGCAGCTCTTAAAGTTTTCCTATACCTACCATAGACACCTACTTTTTGGCAATCAGAAAGTTACAGCTCTTACCAGATTGAATGCTCTCTTCCTTTGCACATTGTCCTGAAATAATAGTCTTTTCTTCTTACTGGTCTATACTTACCCAAGTTGATTACCACTTCAACCTTCCAGCTGGTTTCTTGCCTACTGGTGTGGGGGTTTTTTTTGTTTCCTTCTCATGCTCCAGTGTGTAATTGCTACTTGCTGCTCTTTTCCTTAGTGCCAGTTGCAAACCAGCAGCTGGAAGATCATGCAAGTCTCCAGCTATATTCCTGCTTTGTAAAATGGTAGAAAGCTGATCCCACTGAAGAACAGATTCTCATACATTCATTAATCATAAAATCATAGTTTTCCTCTCCAAAGTCAGGCTGTTTTCACTTTGCAGTGTTTGGGGTCTTCTGTAAAGACAGTAATGTGAAAGTGGCTGCTGCTTCAAATGAATGGCTAATTGTTGTAGATCTGAACTTAGAGTTGATAATTACATTTGCACAGTAACAAGGCTTTGGCTTGTTTTGCTGTGAAATGACATTAAAACTGACAAAGAAATGTGCTTGACCACTCAGCAGTGAGTCTTTTTACTAAAACAATTTAAAAGCAAGGGACAAAGTAGCCTTCCCAGAATTCAAGGAAAGAATAGTCCTAAGTCAAAATGCATAAACAAAGCAACATATAACAAGTACAGCAATAGCATTTATTCCTTTTATGTCTATAGTATTCCATATAATCATGTGACAGTATTTCTTAAACAGGAGGTAAAAGCAGAAACCCTAAAATAAGAACCTTGTGTAAAAAATCTCTGTGGAACTGAGTCTTTTGCATTGTGTGTAATTTCTGTAGTTGTGTTTTAGCATTGATGATGTAAGGAATATAATTCTATTTCTTATTACCTGGTTTCTGGTTTTGCAAAATTTGCCTCTTAAAGTTACTGCACTTAGAAGGTTTTTATTTTCTTAAAATGGTTCTGAAGTTAGTTTTAAACTTACAGTTTGACAAAGTAATGAGTCAACTTTTGGATCCTTGTGAAAACAAGAAACACGGGAACTAAAATCCTGTGTGCTTGCAGACAGTTCTTGAATTAGTCCCTTGACATAAATCTGCCCCATTTTCTGATACAATACACGCACCTACATACTGTTTATACTCATTGTTTTTCCAGAATACTGTTTAGCTTCTGTAAGCCTGTATGCAGTGTTTCATTTTCAATGCAAGGAAGAGCAGTGTGGTATAAATGATATCCTAGTACCTTAAGTGATAGGAAGCATACCTATAAAACCTCTTCTATCCAAATTCTATGCTATTCAAGAGTCAAAAATCTTTGCAACTGGCTCTAAATGCTTAAAAGGAAATTACTGCTATAAACTGATTAGGAGCAAGGGTAGGAGAAATCATTACAACTGGTGCTCAGATGCTTTACTTTTGGCTATGTTTTTTCTAAGGTTTTTGCTTTAATTTGATTGTCTTTTTCTTTTTTGGGGGGGAGGGGCTTGTTTGTCTGAATTGTTCTTGATTTTCTCTGTAAAGGTAGAAAGAGTGAACTGAGGGTGGATAAAAGAAAAGCTCCTATTTAGATTTTCAGTTTGGGTTGAAGTTAATTTGAGAATAGGTTGATAGACAAAGTATTCTGTTGTTTCTGGTAGTAATTTTTACATCTAAAAGACTGAAGAAGACCCTAAATTTTAAAGTAATTAATAAAATAATCCACATGGTAAATAGAACACCATTTTTCAGTCAGGAAAAGTACTATACAGAGGTAGCAGGAAAACTCAAGTTGTGGTTCGGGGGTTTTTTGTTTGTTGGGTTGTGGTGGTGATGGCTTTTTTCTTGAGCTTTGGGGTGGTGTTTTTAAGGCTGTAAATGTGTATCAATAATTTAGAGTGTAAGGGAGTGCACTTACAAAACAAAAATAGAATCCAGAAAACTGAGAGTTCAGGTTAAATTGGAATCAGAACACAAATACCCAAGTGCTAAATGAAGATAACTGTAAAAATGTAGTTCTCTTATAGGAGCATATCTTATGGAAGAAAAATATCTCTAAGATCAGCTTAATTCAGGATCTCAGGTGATTTATGCACGTAGGGATGTGGTATGGCATCCTTACAAAGTGTAATTAGTTGATTAGAAACTTGGAGAACATTAGAGAAAATACTGATAAATAATTGCTTACTGTTTGTAGGCAGCAAAGAGTCGTGCTGAGAAATAAATCTTAGAAAGGCAAAAGTAGGTGGCATGTTTTTGGCAGAATTATTTTTCACTCACTAAAGAAAAATATTTTTGAGATCACAATCTGAGTTGGAAATGAAGGGAATCAAATTAGAAAATGTTCTGGAAAAAACATACATTTATATTCTTTAGAAGGGTTTTTTTTTAACCAAACCTGCTGTGAAATTTCCTGGTGTAGCACCAGGTTTTTTTCAGTCTTCAGTTTGAGTCCCAGGCTGCTCAGGTACAACCCGCATGAGGTTGTACAGGTACTAGCTGCTGGGTAAGATTCAGCCTGGGTCCTGCTGCTTTTAGATGCTAAGCCAGGCATACAGATCCAAAAGCTTTCTTTAAACACAGACTAGGTGTACTAACTGAATGTCAACAGAAATTATGTGAAGATTTTACATTCTTTCAATATGATAGTCATGTGATAGTATATTAGTCATGTTTCTAACCTGAATTTTACTTTGTTACTTTTCTAAAAAAATTAATCTTCAACTAGATCAGGTTGCTCAGAGCTGTGTTCAACCTGAGACCCTGAATATTTCTAGGGATGGGGTGTCCACCATCTCTCTGGGCAACCTCTGCCAGTGTTTTACTGCCCTAATTGAAGCTGTTAAATGAACTGCAATACAATACAGTATCTTAAATCAAAATTTACAGGTTTGGGAAAGTTTGTCCTTGGGCAAGCTTTGTATTTTCCATTAATGAACTGACTTAAACTCTATTTTACTGTTGACTGCAGTGGTTTGACAGTGGGCAGCTGAGAAGTCTAAAGCTAGTTCTTGTTTTCACAACTTTGTAAGACATGGGGGTGCTTCTGTGTCATGGAAATCTTAATGACCATAAACAATTAGGACTGTTTTTTATCTTGCCATTAGAACTCCACCTTCTCAAACACATTCATAGTGTTTGTGGAGGTTTCAGTTCAATACAAATTCATCATGAATTCAAGTCCAACAAATGCATTTTAAATTGCTTCTCCCATAGTGTGGTATGCCTGCTGAAAAAGTAACTGATGCCTTTCCTTGTGTATTTTAATACCATTTCAGGTTATGACGGATTCTCTGCCCAAGTTGCTCTTACTGGGGATATTGCTTTAAATTTGTTACTGTGTTTCTGAATTCAGAAATTTAACAAAATCAAGTCAGATGCTTGATGTAGTTAGTACATTTCTTATGTGTTCTAAAGGTAACTGAGTCATATAATTTTTTTAAACCAAAAATCAAAATTACTAGAATGTCACCTAATGACCTGCTTTTCCAGGAAGTGAGTTAATAAAACATTATTTCCACTTGTTTGCAGAGTAGAATTGTCATAGATGATACATACCATAGCAAGCCAAGTTGTGAACTTTCAGGGTTAGTGACAGAACCAAATCTGTCAGGTCGTTCACACACTTTAACCTTCTCTTCAAATGAGGTGAGTTTCAAAGTGTGTATATGTGTGTTGTTGATGTTGTTGTTCACACTACAGCATGTTTAATAGAAACAGATGTGTGTGATGTGAAACTAGATGGCTGTTCCATATTTGAATGTTGAAGAGCACTGTAAAGAAGCTGTTAATGAATTAAGGACGTGCACTAGTGGATGACACGTCAGCCTGTGTGTTCTGATCCTAGTTATATCATAAAAATCAGAATGAACTCTCTGATCAAACTGCAGTTTTTAATTTTAAATATAACGCTGTTCTGTTCCACTAATTTAAAGCAACTTCCTGGGTGAATGAAAACTGCAACATTTTTCACCTTGCCTTCATGTCTGTGCAGGTTTGTTTTACGATAAAATTTCATCTCTATAAAAACAAACAAAAGAAAAAGGAAAGGAAAAAAGTCCGAGTATGGTGGTTCTGATATATAGGTAGGAATTGGATACCTGAAAGTGTGTTCATTCCCCTGGAGAACTAATTCCTTTGGCTACAGCTGAAACCTAAAGTCCCCACTTCGGTAGCATTCTGAGATACTGTCTCACTTCACTGATGGACATCTTTATAAATTAAATCCTTTTGTTTAGGAAAACTCATTAAAAACTGAACATAGTTATCTTACGTAAATTGAATTAGAGGGCTTGCCAGACCGGTGGTTCGTGAATGTGATGGGATTTTTATTAGCTGTCTTAAGTCAGTCTTTGGTGAAAATCGTAAAATATTCCAATAATATGTAAAAGGCAGAGCAGTCTTACAAACAGTGTTATCAATTCACTAACAATAAAATCTGAGGTGTCAAAAATCATATAATTAGTTTACAGGTTGTAGTAGTGGATTAAGTTTTTGCAGATTTCTGTTGGAGGTAACAGTCTTAGATCTAATGAAAACCAGAGGAAGTCTAGTTAATAATGTACCTTTGCAAGTACTCCCTGCAGTTTTTTGAATTGAATGGTTCAAGAATGGAATATGTGTTTCTAAAGCTTTCAAGCAGTATAAATAGTAATATTTTATTAAAGATGTCTACTTGAATATTATTCTTTGATCAGTATTACAAACTTTCAGTAAACTTCGGGTTCTAAAACTCAAATGAAAGCTGTCTATTACTAATTGTCCATGCGTAAAGTGATGATTTAAGCCTCTTTTTGTTATAGATTAGTCTAATTCCAGTGTTCTGTCTAGTTCATATGTTGCTTATTGTCCTGGTTTCACATGAGCAGTGAAAGCTGTTTGTACCTTTTCAGTAATTACATTGAGTACCAAGGGTCTATTCTGAGGAAAACAAGGACTAAACTCTGAACTGTTTTCTCTTTTGGAAAGCAGTACGTATGAATAAAAATACAAATTTCTGAGTTTGGGGGATTTTTTAAGTTTGCAGTCTAGGTCTAGGAAAAAATAAGTAATCAATCTTACAGCAATTTGGGATATTTCGAATCACAGAATAAATTTGGTTGGAAAAGACCTCTGAGATCATCAAGTCCAACCTATGATCCAACACCACCTTGTCAATTAGACCATGGTACTGAGTGCCATGTTTAGTCTTCCCCTAAACACCTGCAGGGACAGTGACTCCACCACCTCCCTGGGCAGTTCATTCCAATGTTTAATCACCCTTTCTGTGAAGGAATTCTTCCTGATGTCCAACCTGAATCTTGCCTGGCCAGCTGAAGACTATGTCCTCTTGTCACTGGGTGCCTGTGAGAAGAGGCTGACCCCTGCCTGGCTCCAGCCTCCTTCCAGGGAGTTGTAGAGAGCAATAAGGTCCCTCCCGAGCCTCCTCTTCTCCAGGCTAAACACCCCCAGCTCCCTCAGCTGCTCCTCAGGACTTGTGCTCCACGCTCTTCACCAGCTTCACTGCCCTTCCCTGGACAGGCTCCAGCACCTCAATGTCCTCCCTGAACTGAGGGGCCCAGAACTGGACACAGCACTCCAGGGGTGACCTCACCAGTGCTGAGTACAGGGGGACAGTCATTGTCCTGGCCCTGCTGGCCACACTGTTTCTCATACAGGCCAGGATGCCACTGGCCTACTTGGCCATCTGGGCACACACTGGCTCGTGTTCAGCTGCTGTTGACCAGCACTTCCAGGTCCTTTCCCACTGGGCCACTTTCCAGCCACTTTGCCCTCAGCCTGTAGCACTGCACGGGGCTGTTGTGGTCAGTGTGTATGACCCAGTACTTGGTCGTGTTGAACCTCATGCTGTTGGTCTGGCCCACTGATCCAGCCTGTCCAGGTCCCTCTGCAGAGTTTTCCTACCCTCCAACAGATCGGCACTCCAGCCTAACTTGGTGTCATCCACAAATTTACTTAGGGTACACTCAATCGCCTCATTCAAATCACCAGTAAAGATATTGAACAGGATCATTAACTTAAGCTCTTAATGAGTATAATTTCTACCTGATGGTTGTTGTCCGGATGGGTTCGTAAGTATGCAGCAGGAGTCGTGCTAGCCAGTGTAACTCCTGCTTTCAGAGGAGTGGGCTACTGCATGCTGCCTTACAAATCCTGGAATTGTTAGGAAACTGGAGATGGAAGCACCTCTTAGAGATCTAGATGGGGCAGCACTGAGGAGTCTGCCTCTCTGCTGGGCAGGTGTTCACAGGCAGTTTGGGGATGTGACTGCCTGGTGAGAGTTAGCAGCCAGCGAGTTACAGCAAAGGCACTTCTCTCACAGATGGTTAGCAAGCTAGCTGGGTAATCCTTCTAATGTTCTTAATATGCTAAATGGTGTGATGGCAGTGGTATTTTCTTGGGCTCGGTATTTTTGTCTCCAGAGCCTCTACTTGCTTTCTGAATCACACGCGTTTTTATGCAGGAGCACATGACTTTCTCATGCTTCCATACCTTAGGAGTAGTTTTAGTTCTGCTTTCTGAATTTGCAGCTGATCTCTTGTGTGTGTAGTGTCTGTTTTGGGGACTCCACTTTGATGTACAAACAGCTTGGCATGTTCCTTCTGCCTCTGAATGGACATTTGAGAAAAAAATTATGTAGAGGTATTATTTAATGACCAATAGGCCTTACTCAAAAGTTGGTGTTCTTCATCTTGTCCTTTTACAGTTTTCACTTTCCTATATCCTGAAAAATAGAGATGTGCTTTCCCCTTGTGTAGTAGTGAAAAATTTAAATTATACAGTATAAAGTATCTGGGAGGAGATGATGTCCATGTGTTTCAACACAGATTCAGGTGTTGCTACAACTTGCAGTTTTAGCGTTTCGTGTCTACCAATATGAAGCAGGAGTTTGGTAGCAACTGATGATGCTGAAACCCTAAAATGAAATTCATAGCTAAGCCTGGAAGACTCCTCCATAGTGCAGTCTGTTAGCTGCTCTAATCTGCGGTGCTTGGACAAACGGGTTCAGGCAGCCCCCAAGATTCTGTAAGGGACTGCAATTCTCCGACAAAATCAAAGACTCTGGGTCTCTCTTTTT
>VZRQ01018915.1:567419-586499 GCA_013397975.1 Machaerirhynchus nigripectus | reverse complement strand
GACAAGAATGCATCTTCAAGTACTTAGACTCTGAAATTACAGAAGGGAAGTTTTTGCTTGGCTTGCCACAGATTCAGTAAATCCAGGGTGAGTTCCAGCTGGAATAAAACACTTCACACATCTTTTCATGTAAAGGAGATACACAGATACACACACCATCCAAATGATACAAGTATGTAGATACATTAAAAAATACATATGTATCATCATATACTTTAGTATTTCTTGTGGCTGATAGACCACAGCTGAGATACAGGTCCAACTTAAAATGCAAAGTAGTTCCCTTTTTTATGTACTATTCATGAACACTTGCTAATATGAGACAAAGTTAGCAATATATATTTTGTATTGCAGTATCAGGTTGGGGAATACTGTTATCTAAAATTACTTAAAATAAATGTGCATTTAAAAATTCCCTTGGTAATTTATCCAAGTAATCTCTGTACATAGCATCTCAAGCTTGATAGCTTGGATAGAAGACTCAGTTGTCTTGATACAGATGCTGTATAGAGCACTTCAAGCCAAACCTCTTCTAGAGCCCTTTGCTCTTACTTGATGCAAATAGCTATTCTTCTGCACATCAGAAAGGCGGATGTGTTTGCACTTGTATCTACATAAACATTTTGATTTGGATAAGGAGTCCATTTTTGAAATAAATATTCTATTGTTCCCACTTGCCTTACTGTGATTTATCTTGGAAATCAACTCAGATGTGTTCCAACAGTGGTCCTGCTACATTGCAGCTGCTAGTGGTCATTGAGTGTTTCTGATCAGACTGGAGCTATTTGGGAGTGAAAATCCTTTGAAATGCTTGTAGCGTGGCTTTTAGGACCTCAGCACAAACTGTTCAGCTCTACAAACTCGTTCCTATTTATCTGCATTGCCTCCTAATGTAGCCACTGTCTTTGTTTCACAGACCAGGAAATGCAAAACCATTTCAAATTGCATGTAGTCCTTTACTATATAATGAATTTTAAAATTTTGTTTCCCCTCATACGTGTCTTCCATATTGCATGCTCAGATCCAGTGTGTGGTATGATCAGATCATGTGACAGGTCTACATCTCACTATCTTTGACTTGTAATGACCACAATTATTTTGTTAAATCAATCAGCTCTCCCAAATATTGCATCAAATAAGCTGGATTTTGTGAGATCCCTTTGGTTGGCAGTTGTAGTTGTTCATCTGCAACTTAACAGGGTCATATCTCAAATCCATCACTAGAAAGATACATATTTCCATGGTTTTTGTTTACAAATGAGTGTAAGGCTCGCTGGAAAAGGGGAGCACATTTTCTGCTGTTTGCAAATATCTTTGATGAGTAGTGGAAGCTGGCCAGCGGAGCAGTCTGCAAGTCTAATGCAGCCTGTACTCAATCATGAGCTAGTGAGAGATGATTCTGGATAGTTAATAAAACTTAAGTTCATGAAAACTGTTCATTAAAACTTAATCAGTTTTAGTTAAAAAATTAACTGATGTTACTGATTCAAGTACCACACTTGACTTTCTTCTCTGCAGACATTGAGCTCTGTTGTGTAGCTTTTCTTTTGTGATGATGTAATAGTGCTGCAGGACAAACAGCAGTACGTTTTCCCCTCAGAAGGAAAATTAAATTGAAGCAGGGTACCTCAAAAGCTCTGTGAGCTGGCAAAGTGTATTTTCAGCGGAAGTGAACACATATAGAAGCTGCTATGTTTCTGAAATGGTCATCTTCTATTTGGGCACACCTTTTAAGATGTTGATGTAATAGCATTAGTTGAAAGAATGAACAGCCCTCTCTTTTACAGATGTACAAAGTAGTAAAACTATATCTAGAACACTTACCAGATTTACTGGCTACTAGAATTGCTTTTATTCGGGATTTCCATCACTTAACAATAACCAATAATAGGGTTGAAGTGCTTGGTGATTATTCATGCTGTGTAAGGTAGCATCTAACATTAACATACAGCCATCTTAACCAGCTAACTGAGGAAGTGTGTTCATTGTTTGGATAGGTCCAATTTACCATCTATGTTCTCTGTTTCTGACTTAGTTTGTGTTGAATGTTGTAGTGTCTTCTTGTTTACAGTAAACTAGCCAAACTGATTTCAAGAACTTAAGTCCTTTTGGAGCAGAGCATGTTTAAAATTGCACTTTGTTAATCAAACTCAACTGCCAACTGGAATTCAACATAGGGTCAAGTAAAATATTGTTTATCATTACTTTTCTCAATTGGTTAGGCATTGGATGAGGAATTTACAACAACAGGAAAGCAAAATCAGTGGCACAGTAGACCTATTTCTGAATGGACCACCCAGCAAGTATGCCACTGGTTAATGGGAATGAACATGGAGCAGTATATTACAGAGTTCACAGCTATGAACGTAGATGGACAGCAGTTAATGCAGCTTGACAGTGAGAAGTTAAAGGTACGTGAATATCCCAGGACAGATTTGTAACTGTATAGGTTTCACTGCTTATTCAGACATATTTTTAACCTACAAAGTCCAGTTTCCTGGTTTTGTGGCATTTTAAGGGATAGAGTTATTTGTTCTTGTTATTTATTTTGACTTACTTGCTTTTGAAGTATTTGGGGACTGTATAGTTAGACAGTAATTAGTAACTGATTGTAGAATTAAAGACAGGTTCTTTATAGCCAGAAAAATAATAAATATTGCTTCCTTGTTTGTATCTTGAGGAAATAAAAGTAAGCATAATTGTCCAAGGGGTCTTGATACATCTGTCACCTAATCTCAACACAAGGTCGCATCAAAGCAAGTTCCGGCCTATGCAAATAGAATTGCAGGATCCAGTTTTAGAAATCTGTTTCTTCCAGATTTCTTCTTCAGATGGGAAGACTAAAATCCTATCTGGTGACCTTTTAAATGTTTCAGGCCTTTACTCCTGCTGAAAATATGTATTCTGAATCTTTTGAGCCTTTTCTTGCCATTTTACATCTGGAAAGCTGCATTGTATATGTATCCCTTATAGTGCTGGTAGATTCCTGCAGTTTTACTTTCTTGTTAGATTATCAGACTGCATTTTGGACAGGCAAGAGGTTCATTGGTCTATTCTGGCATAAGGCAAATTGTTATTAATGATCAATAGTAGAATTTGAGGGACTTAGGGAAAAAGTGTCTAACTTCAGTCTCCAAAATATGCCTGCATTTTAAATAGACATGTAACACTAAATGTCCTATATTTTATAAAATTTCATGGGCACAGAGGAAATACCAGTGACGGGCCTGTCAAGTGACTGTCTCCAGTTGTGGAACCTTGAATGTTGATGCCTAAAGCTCAGTGTGTACCTGGTGCACTTCGGGCTGACACAGTGCGAGTGCAGGCACGTAGAATCGGCTGCTGCCACCTGCCGATCGCAAATCGAAGTGTCCTGTCGGTTTCCTGAGTCACTTCTGATTACACACTTAAAATCCTTAGAATTAAGGAGTAGTACTGAATAAAAATTCCTCGTGTATAAAAAGAGCTAGAAAAATATCTGGAGAGTACTACTTATGATGCTATTTTCTGGAAATTCTCAGGGCTTTGCATGTTTGTAAAATGCAATGAGAAACTGCTATTTCACAACTGAGGAGTTGGCCTTGGTTTCCTTACCTACCTTGTTATCCAGATGATTATTTACAATGCTTTTGAGGCCCTACGTCCTTATTTTTCAAATAAACAGACTGTCTTGTAGAAAAGTGAATAACACTTTCTTGTATTGTTAATGCACAAGAACTGTTGACAGTGCTATTGGGAAAAATTACTGATGAAGTTTGGTTTTGTTTTGTTTTCCCCCTCTAAAGGCTTTGGGAGTTTCCAGTCAAAATGACCGATCAACAATAAAGAAAAAAATTAAGGATATTAGAAAAACACAGGAAAAACTGGAAAAGCAGAAGGAAAAGGTTCAAAAGAAGGAGAAAGAAGTTCGCAAGACTGGCAGAGTGGTTGCCACTCTTGAATCAAGCTGCTAAAATGACCATTTTATTTTAGTGCAGACCTGCCTAAACTTGAGGAAGTTCAGCAGATTTGTATATAGTTGTACAATTGAGGGAGGAGGGAAAGTGCAACAGTTCAACATGGTAGGTGGTTTTTTACTTTTAAATTGTGGTCCCTCCCCATTACAATAAAATCCCCATTACAATAAAATGAAATAATATTTCCAGTACTTTTGTTTCTAGTTGACTCTGCCTGTACTATTAGACAATAATTTAACTTTCTACCTTAAGTAACATTTCTGCTTCTAAGGTCATATGCCCTTTTCATTGAAATTGATGTTTGTGAAAAGTAGAATACTGTATTAAAAATCATTCCAGTATTAGTCAACTGGCATTTGATAGAGTTGAATCTGATAGAGGGACATTAGAAAAATCCTGCCAACAAATTCAGTCTGTGACAGTCTGTTTATCTGTTGCCATTAAAGATGTATAGTAAAAAATAAGTTTAAGAAAATGGTAATGTCAAATTAATTTAAAAAGAAAGCATGTATTTCAGATTTATGGATTATTTTGTTTTAATTCTTGTACTTCTGGGACTTCATTCAAAGCTCTCTTTAGTAGCACATTGTTTTTGAATTCTGTGTTGCAATTTACTGAGAAAATAACAAGAAATACTAAATAGTTTTCACAAACTACATATCCTAAGCATAATATTAAGTTTTCTGTACACTACCTGCATGGTGTTGGGACAAGGTTTAAGCCTATAAATAAGATCCTTTTTAACCTATTTTTCCTAAATAATACATAGTTTTATAGATTTATGCTATGAATAAGATCAATTTGCAATACATGTATTTCTCTTTTCTACATGCTACAAGATCTTTTGCGGACCAAATTTATATATTTGCTAATTTTAAACAATACTGTTTTTCAAACCTAAAATACTGAGGGAAGAATTGTAGGAAAAATTATCACTGACGCACTGGGTTTCTGCCTTGTATTTAAATGTTCAGTTGTAGACTACAGATTATTTCTCTTTAAAGGAGGATTTGATTCTTGAAATAGCTTAGGATGTGACTTGGTGTTTTGTATATTTACATACTATTTTCTAGAGATACTACAAGAGCACTTCCTTAAATTAGATTATTCCAGAAACATAGACTAGATTAAGTATCAGTTCCACCCTAGAATGGACTAGAACAAAACTTACATAGTTCGTTTATGTGGACCAAGTTCTCCTTTAAATCTATGGACTGTTTTTCATTTTAATTAAAAAATGAATGAACTTCACTGTTGCTGTTTCACATTTATTGGTTTTTTTGTATAAACGTCTTAAGAATTTCAACAAAAGGACTGTGTGGAAATGCTTCTGCACACTAGGCATTTCCAAAATAAAGTTGGAAAATCTTGGTAATAACTACTTTTCTAAGAGGTTATATTTCAGTTTTATGCATTCTTTGGTCACGATTTAACTTACTTACTTTGTTTGCAGTAGCTTTGAGTTGTATGCCAAACTTAAAGACCTTGAACCAAAGATAAATGCTGCCTACTGATAAAAGAAAAAGGAATTACTACTATGGAATCATCAAATGCTCAGGATTACCCACATAAAACCATCTTTTAATTAATTCAGTCAAGAACATTGAGTGCTTTCACAGCTAGAACACAGAATATTGACAGAACCCCGTACTACCTTTTCCCTTCAAGCCTATTGTTGCACGCTGTGAAGAGTTTTCTCATGAAGGAGACTAGTGGAAATAATGGTTTCAGAGGTTTCCCTGTGTGCAGAGCTGTTGCAGGTAAGGAGGGGCCGTAGCAGGGATGATAAACTCCCCTGGCACCTGAGCATGAGAACATTGATTATCACAGCCCATAGCATTTAACATCTGCCAGATGTTGAACGAGAAGCCTGGCTGCATGGAACAAGCTCAGTACCGAGCTACACAATCACCCACCAGAGTTTAATTTTTACAATAGGTTTAATGAATAAATGCAGTGATTCTTTCAAAAAATTAACACAAACCAAAATTAATTTTACAGTGCAAGACTGAGCTAATTTGCATACAAAACTATTAATCTCGGCATTTTGATAGTATACTACTTTTCTATAGTGATTCACTTCAACTTAACCAGCGTGCTAGCAATGACTTCCATATAGTAATGAAAATACTAAACACAAAAGTTGTCTTCTGCACTTCTATTGAAACCAAAAGTTATCAAAGATCAAATTTGTAACTAGGATTAAATATTGTAAATCAAAACACTACACATTTGTGTTTTCACCACAGTCATTTGGGGTGCAGGTGAAGAGATACATACAAACATAAGTATACAGCAAGTTGTTCTAATAATCAGAATTCAGTTGTGAGTTAGCCGAGAACATTACAGAGACTTTATTGTCAGTATTACCTAAAATACTTAACAGACTTTGTAGAAAACAAACTGTTACCTTTCTTCAGAAATACTGGTTGTGGTTGTCCAATGTTACTAAAATCAATAGAGTTAGTTTAAAGCCTAGAATGCTCAGCTTCAGACCTGAGTTTTTAAAAGCCCTTGCTGTAACTCTCAGTTTTAGTTCAGCAAAAGCAGTAGCTCCAAGTGTCCCTTCCAATATTTGTACCCAATTTAGGCCCCATTTTACACTATATGCTATTTCTCACATCTTCTTGCAGGGCCAAAGAAGAGAACAGCTCTCAGTTCCCCTCACTTTTAGCCCTGCAGATTGAAAGCTGTGCCAGTTACCACCTCCCATCCTTGTAAGGAAGAAAAATAGGGGCTTTAATGTGCCCACAAGCTTGAGTGGAATAGGTAACCCTACTGTTTTGGTGGGAATTAAGCTACAATAATCCTCCCTCAGACTGTCAGTTTAACTGTGTATACAGTCCAGTTTGTAATGCACTTTCTATTAAAGTTACCTACATTAGCTTAACTAGGGTATAAAACCATTTCATTGTTTCTCAGAACTTAGCTAGGGAGCTGGCAGGTGATAAATCCTGAATCTGGCTCAGCTACAACTAGAGTAGCATGACTTCAATTTCCAACATCCCACCTACCCCCTTCACTTGTGGTATCTCACCTTCTGCTCTGTGCAGAGATAGTAAACTAGCAAAAGCTAGGCTTATTGTTTCTGAGGGATTATGCACGTCTGCTGCAGAACAAAAACCACAGAATTACAGGCAGATTAATGAACTGAGAAGAGGATTAGTTCTCAATGTCTTTAACTGCATCACTCCTAAAATGTTCAGGAATGACAGGGATTGAGGTGCAACACAGATCTGTATGATTTGAACAAAGCTGGTACAGTAGTCATTAAGTTGAATTCTTTATTGAAAGGACTTCATACCTGAAATGTAATATTCATTCCCCTCTCTTATCTTCCCCTGTATGTTTTGACAGTTTGTCTTTGACTGATTAACACATTCTGGTTATCATGTTTATGTTATAGTGTGACTTCAGTTACTACAACAATGAGGCCAGAAGCGTATCACAAATGCAAGGATATTTTCAAAAACTGTTAATTCCACTTATTCTTAGTTACTCCTGAGAAGGTAGTTTATACTGTCAAAGTAATAGAGATGCCCTATTACAGACAAATTTTAAAAATCTGTTTATTAAAATAGTTTTCATTTACAGCTGTACCTGACATACCCAAGTCTGATATCTTACAAAAGCTAGAATGTTGATACTGCATTTTGGTATGACCTACAGAACTACAGGCAAATGCTAGACAACATTTCTCTACTGTACACAAGCCAATGCTGTTTTTTAATTCACAATGATCAGGGCAAGATAAGTTTTTCACATCTATTATATATTCACATTACAACCAAAGAAATACAACCGATGCCACATACCTGAGATACATTATACCAGTAGTAGCAGTTAAAAATGCTTTTTAAAATTTTTTTATCCCTACAGAGATGTGTGATTTCTACAGCTGAAAAAAACCCCTTGATGTAGGCAGTATATGTAGGCAACATGTCTAACTTCGCAAAATTAAGCTTCAGCATGCTTAAGATTAAAGAACAGAAAGTGCCATACAGTTGCAAGGGTATAGCAGTGAGCTCGATATTTCTTACACGAGCTTTTAATTCATCTGTGGTATTGTATACAGGAAAAATGTTCCAGTGAGCTTTTTCAATAGTTTTATTAGAAAAACTATTTCGTAATTATATTAATACCACAAGTAATAGACGTTGCCTTGATCCATACAGAAAACAAAATATTGCTCCTTTGATTTACCTGTGAAAGCAGTCATAAACACAAAGTGAAATAAATGAAGTATGACTTCACTTTATAAGTAAGTGCAGGTTTGGGCGTTTTGGTGGCTGTTGGGTTTTTTAATTTCAGAAAAGCCTAATTACTCTAAACTTTCTGTTACACCACTTAAAATTACTTTCACATATCAAAAGTGGCTCAACATCTTGGTATAAATCAGATCTTTTAAATTCCTTTTACAGACAAGCCTACTTCTTATGAACTGCTGAGGAAAAAGCTACATACTGCGAAAAGTGGTCATGTCCTTTGGCTCACTGCTTGGCACACACCAATCATCAGCTTCATGGTTTCCTTTATAATGTTTCCAGGCTGCTTTGTTGTATACAGGGAGTCTTTCAATTGATTCTGTTGATAAGGCCTGTAAGGAGAAAAGGCTGTAGGTGATGATTCTTTTTAATTGAAGTTATTTTAACAGAACACGGAGTTCCATCAGTTCAGAGTAGAGCTGCTGATAAATGTAAGATGGTAGAGTGTTACATCATACCTTGATGTAAATAACTGCATCTGTACCATAGCCTTCTAAGGAATACAGTTTCAGGTCTCCTTGGAAGTACTGTGCATACAGACGTGATATGGGTAAGCCATAACCAAATCCAGCCTGATAGGAGAAAAAGTATATTTCCATTAATTGCATCAATCAGTGACATTTTCTGTTTGAACTTAATAGGTAAAATAGACAAACTAAGCATGATGTTTGACAGTAACAGGAGTTCAGATGTTAACTATTATGCCACCTGCCCCCAAGCTATTACATACCCCAAAACCACCAAAATGTATGGATGATTGTGATTATGAGAAAACCGTTTCATTCCTTTGTCAGACAGGGCTGGTAGATAACACTTCTTCTATTATGGTAGCTTTCTGAAGAGATGCCATTAGAGAAACCTGTGCTGTGTCTGCATCACATCTCATGGAGCTACTAATCTTAAGTACTCAGTGTTCTTAAGTCAGATACATATCTTCATCATCAGAACATACAAAAAAAGGTTTGAGACACAGTCTATAAATTTGCAGCTTATACTAAAATTCTACCAAGCCCTGACTGCAGTAGCAGGACGTAGCCCTGAAGTGTTAAGCATGAATTTTTGATTAAATACTAAATTTAGAGGTAATCTCTCAATGAGCGTATACAACACTTCTCTGTAAAGGTCTAGTGTTAGTGACTTGCAGTTATCTACATGCAGAACTAGATATATTTTTAAATGATGCAATGTGGGAGAATAAATACAGGAAAGCTGTTCAGAGATTCTAATTTCTGAGAGCTTAGGCTTTATTTCTTGTGCATTTATTATGTTCACATGAAACCAAAATAGATTCTTCATATGCCCTGTCGTATCTGTGTACCTTCATCCTTGCTGGGGAATGGTACAATTGACTACACAATACAAATGAACTATGGCCTTGATCCAAAGTCATTGCTATAATTATTCTTCCTTTCATTCAGTGGCTACAAAAATAATTCAGAATCCTGCTCTCACTACAGTACATGCAGCATAGCCAAGTGTTCTTGAGGTGTCTGATCTTTAGATTTAGTAAAGAAAAAGAGACTCTTGAACAAATTTAAATAATCTTTAGTATATTATACCATTTTCCAGTTATTTTTTGAAAAATACTTGAATTAATTTAAGCTTGAATTAAGTAATATTTAAATATTACTCAATGTATCTATAAAATCAGTATTTCATAGCTTTGGCTATATGGCTTTTGTGACAATTAGACATACCCACGATGCCAGGGTATAAAAAATTTGCATACCAAAGGTGTAGCTCGTGATGTCTCGACACGAGGACGTGGTGCTGTTGAATACATATAGTTGAACAGTCTGTCAATTTTCCTCATAGGAACACCACCACCACGATCACTCATCTGGAACAAGAAGGAGCATTTAGCTTTATATCCCTGAATACATTTTTATAAAAGACACTTCTCTCAAACAGTAAGCCAGAGAAAGTTCAGGTTCATTATTTGAAGCTGTCCCTACTAAGTTATAGGTTTTCTTTAATTCTCATCTCCAACAATGACCAGAGAGAGATGAATCCTTCCCTTTCATCCCTTATCCAAACCATTAAATATTACCATAAGAAGCATTTATAATCTCTTCGAGGCAAGGAAGTTGAATTGTGCATTGCTTTTATCTTGTTCATAACACACTTTTGACTGAAGTCACTATCTATACCTTTTAGCAAATGCCAGGTTCTCTGTGTATTTTATCTTTATTCCTCAAGAATACTACCATTTAACTATCATTTACTAAAACCTGTTACTGAAGGAGTAAGTCAAAGGAGCTGTTTTACTACAGTTTAGTTAGACCTATGAAAAACCCAGTGCTTGCAGTTGGTCTTTGAAATACAACATGGATGTTGTACAGAAAAAGAAGAAACTGCAAACTGTGCTCCAGGAGGTTTGTTTTGTGTGGAATATACAATATGTATTTCCCTCTTTTCAGTTCTGTCATTGTCACGTACAAAATGCTGATGTTACAATTGTATAAAGATGCTACTTCGTTTTTAGTCATGGTTGCTTCTAAGCTAGGCAAGACACAAGCAAGTACAGGATGCTATTCCAGAACCCTCAGTGTGACTGCAACCTCTTCATGAATTTCCTACTGAGGCAGTATGTGAAATTCCGTGATGGTCTTTTTACTTACCTACATCATCACACACAGTCTATTGATGGAACCAGATCAGCAGCTCAAGTTACTGATATGCTGCTCATGACAGGAAAAAAAACCCTAATCAAAAGAACCTTCAAAATAATAAAAAAAAGTGAGTACCTTCACAGTTAAATCCTCATTTCCCAACGTGATGTGTACATGAATTGCAGGATAAATGCATCGATCAGCATTGTGTTCCATGGTGGCTCTCATTGCATTCTGTAATTTTCAAGTACAACTTAAATCTTATTCACTTTGTTTATTATCTTAAAACATCAATTTAGGAGTTCTTTTTATCTTGTATTTAAGAATCACAACAAATGTATATTGGTTTAGAATGGGTTTTTTAGTATTTCTGGTTTATTCAGTATCAGTATAGTTTATTAGAATACAGAGACTTCAGATATTTAATTTTTTTACAGGAAACCTGTGAATAGTTTAATCTACAGAGTTTTTGTTCTAGAATTCCTTATAATGCATGTAGTATATGCAATATGACACAAAGTCCAAGAAAAGTCTAGGACTGACCTGCTTGAGGAAAGCTCTTCAGGACCTGTTACACATTTTACCAGATTTGAAGATACACAATTTTGGGGATATCTTATTTCTCACTTGCTTTATTAACTAATGTCTTCCTATGTTTTAAGATTTAAGCTGTCTATTCAGAAGGTATTCAGTGGCTAGGTAAAAGAGATACATCTTCCAAAGCTGTTTATTTTCTATGCAGTTACTGTTTCTCTAACAGTACAGTGTAGCTGTGTTCCTGCAGTCAAATGGCGAGAAGTTGGCACTTGCAAAAACACGCTATTATCTATAATTGGTTCAAAAAGTCAAAGCAATACAATCTCAGTAAATAAAGATGTATGAAAGAATTGTGTAATTAATGGTAAGTGCACAGACCTTGAAAAGTTCAAAAACCATGTGATAGAGATGTGATGGCACGTACACCACTTGCATGGGCTGTCCTGGTGATTTAGCTGGAGAGAAGAGAGTCTAAGTAACTAAATAGCAGATGAGGTATTTTTTATTCAGTCCCACAGTAATTCAAAATGTCAATTTGTATTGGTCAATTTAAAGAAGGAAAATTTGGAACAAAAATCTTCTAAAATGTTGTATGTTAATCAAAAGTCATAATCAAGATTTTCATATGTTGCTTGCTGCTTTAGAAATGAATCTTAAAACCCACTATGGCATCACTGATTAGGGCATATCATAGTTGCTTTCTAATAACCTCCTCATAGGTATAATGAAGATGGAATGGAATGTCTTGTATAAATCTTTAAAGTGTTGCAAGAAATGCAGAGAGGGTGAGATGCAGTAATGCAGTAAGATGCAGGTAAAGACACATGAAATCTTAGGAAGGGAAGGAGCCTGGTAAAATTTGTTATATCAACAGCTGTAGTATCAAAAACTTGTATTCATGTCAGTTCTCTGATTAAAAGGAGGAATGGGGAAAGCATTCTGCCGGGTTTAAAAAAAACCAAACTATTTATTACAGTAGATACAGAGAACACATGAACTGTATGAAAAGCAGAAGAACATTTTACCACCAGCTCCTCTAGAAGAAGACATCATGAAGTTCAAGACCATGCCTTGTCCATATTCACTTACCATTCAACTCTTCAAGGATAAGTTCTGGAGAGCTCATGTAATATAAATCACAAAGTCTCTTGGCATTTTCATAGCCATCTATAATAATAAACACAGGAAGTTACATTTCCCCCTCTCACTTTTTTTTTTCTCCTTTAGAGTCTGCCAAAAAACCAAAAATTGGAAGTACTGTGCACTGTCAGGGAGATGTGTATTTTCTCACAAAAACTGGGTTTATAGGAAAAAGAAACAAAATTGTGTTACACTTTGAATAAAACTTATGCTGCAGGTAGGAAAGAACTAAACAGTATATGACTATCAGGATGTGTATTTGCTCTTAGTGTAGACATTCATGTAAGTTTTCAGGATTCTTCTTGTTATTGTCTGAATTTACCTCTAATAACTTCAACAACATTGCAGTTAGGATCGATGCTTCCAATGTGTTTTGGATGAGCTGGATTAATTTTCCCACCAAACAGTAAAGCTGCCAAAAAAAGAAAACATTATTTAATATCCAGTATAATTTTATAATTTTAGTTTGTCTCTTCTGTTTTGCTAAATAAAAAATTCACAAGCAATCAATAATTTCAGTCTTCACCATACTTGAAAGCCTACTATTAATAAGTATTTTAGGAATTGTACTAAGAATGAGTTATAAACGGAAAGGCAAATAGTATACTCCTAAGTGGCACTTTAGTACATACAAAGCACTTAAACATTAAGGAAAAATACAGTTGACATGGTACAGGTATCATTTCCCCTCCTTTCAACACTGGCACTTACAGTGTTGATTAAGGAGCATTCTGATTGAAATGCGACTCATGTAGAAGCGGTCTAAAAAATACTGCACGTTTTGTGAGGTCACTGGATCAATGCCAAAGCTTTCCTTGTATTCTATTACTCCTTGAGCCATCGTAGGAATTACATCATTGTGTCGATTCCGGATTTTTATCACAGTATCTGTAAAACTAAAATGAGTACATTGTTAGTATTTCACTTTTGAGGGAATTAAATCCTCTGGCAAATAGAGTGCCTGTCTACAAAAATGAAGACTTCCATACAAAAATATCACGCGTCTGCCTGCTGCAGTAAGAAGGCAGGTCAGTCTTACAGCATATTTCAGGTGACCAGCATTGAAACAACCAGTAATCAACTATTTTGACTATTTATAGAATTATTATTTATTTATTATCTTGATTACTGCCAAGAGAAAACCATACCAACTGTTTTCATGTAGAACAGTCCATGCCTGTCAAATGGCACCTGCAATTCTTCTGTAAAGATTTGAGATTTTTTTTTTAAGCTGTTGTTTTCTTGCCAGTTCTTCCATACAATATTAACAAGATATTAACATATGTGACAGGAAAGCCTTACCTGTGAATAGCCCCTGAATCTTCTGAGCTTTTGTCCTTAAAGTCAAGAATCTCCTGAAGACTTTGGACGTACCTTTCAATGAAACAAACAGGATAAAGACCAATTCTAGTACGCCTCCCCAGATCTCTCTGGTTAGCAATCTGTGATCTTTCAGTGTTGTGTGTTTCCAAATCATTCTACCTGTCTCCCCTGTGAATTTTGTTAAGATTTCTTTGAATCTATTTATGATGTTTTCTTCCAAAATTTCCAGAGCAATGAATTCCACAATTCAATTAGAATGCATAAAATATCATCTTTGTGTTTTAAACCCAGTAGGTGATCACTTATTTGCAGCCTCAGCGAGTTCCTGTTATTAGAAAAATCTTTCCATTTGTTCGCGACTTAAGTATTTCTGCCATCCCTTTCCTTAGATACTTATTTTCCAAGCTGAAGAATTCTATTTGGTTTCTCCTCACGTAGAAATTGTTCCAACCCTCTGATTATCCCTCTTGATCTTTTCTGTTCAGGATGGAGCTGCACGCAATTCAGGGGAATAATGGGCTAACACAGTGGTACAATTATATTCCTCCCCATTTGTTATTTAGGTCCTAACGCTATTTTCCTTCTTGCCATCAACTGACATATCCAGAAAAATATTCCCAGTAGCATCAAAATTTCTTTTTCCATTGTACGCAAGCAAGCACACAGAGAGAGGAGGTTCTTCCCTGTGTTCTACTTTGCATTTGCCCAAATGGAATTAATTTCCCATTTGATCAATGTCATCTAGTATCATGAGAATGTAAGCATTTGTGTTTCATTAAGAGCCTTCATCTTCATTGATAGTTCCTTTCATATTCAGTCATCTAGTCAATCCCACTTACTGGAAGATTTTTAAAAGCATTTACAGAAATCCTTGTGCCTTTAGCAGTTGCCAAGCAATCTCTTTGTTTAGCTTACATCTTAAAAAAGTTTATGCCTGAATTCCTTACTTGAAAGCAAATTTTATTTTTCAAAATACCTTCAATACCTTCATGTTCTCTCTGTTGTTTTATGTTTTGGCTTTGGGAGCTTCCTATAGCTCTTTCTTCATATTTTCTATACCTTTACTCTCAATCTGCAGTAACGTGTTGTAAATGGTTTCTACTATATTTTGCAAACATTTTGTGCCTTAGTCTGCTTCTGTTGTTTTCTTCAACTAGCTTCTTCACTTTCAGGTAAGTTCCCTATTAAACACTGTTCTGGTGGATTTTTGTTTAAAAAAAATTGTATCCTCATACATGAATGTGTGCAATACTTAATGATTTTTAATTCCTTTGTGAGTTCTCTAATTGCTCCTAAAGGTTATTTCCCACACCTGTAAATTTAGTTTCTGATTACATTGGTGTATTTAATATCTCAGTATAAATAACTGATGTTCACGTAACAAGCCTATGAATGTTCTTTCAGTACAAGAGAGTGAGTTCCTCCAACCTGTGTATATGCAGAAGGTCACCCTTCAAGGAATGGAATGTCACTGTTCTTACCAGCTCTGCACCAGCTGAACTGAAGGTGTTCTTAGGAGGTTGTCTGGAAGCAAGCTTATTTCCTTCATTATGTTTGCCAATCTCACAGGCAACTCTTGTCGCAGAAACATAAATGAAGTCTTTTCACAAGCATTTTCAGATCCTGAGACCAATATGACATCAGAATTAAGTCAATGCTTATGGTAGAGAACCACACAAACTCTTAATTTCTTGTTCAAGAGGCCTGTGCCATGGTTTCAAAGCTGACTCAGCCAGGTTGGTAAGCCAGTGTTTCTTTCATATCAGCAGCCCATTTGTATTTCAACATTTATCACATAGTGCAATCTACCGCTAAGGAGAATCTTCAATATATAAAGCGAAACTAATGCAACAGACCCATACCATACAACTTTAAATATGGCTTCTCTCCATATATATTGTTCATTTTATTTGCAGCAAACATTGACTCTAACCAGCACTGATCAAACAGTATCTCATTCTGAGCATGTCAGAGAAGCAACTGAAACCAGCGCAGGAAACTATTTATGAAGTATCATAGTTCCATACCACCCTGCTTTTAATCATTTACCTTAGGGAATTACCATAACTCATCCTCAAACACTTTCCGAAAATAAATTCAGTAATATTGATCAACTAAATCTGTTGTAGTTTAAATTCAGTGTTACAGGAACAGAAGTCAGATGAATTCACGTGAATAGTGAGAAAGAAATGAAAGGACAGATACTCTGCTTAGCCATTAGGATACTAGGACATTTAAATTTTTAGCTTTTTAAAAGCTAGAAGTGAAAATACTGTCTCTGCTGATAACTGACCTGTCCTTTTGTAAGAACAAGTGTCATCTTTGGGGGTGGCAATTAAATGTGGTTATCAAAATCAAGACCTACATTGAGGTCTAGACCTACATTCCACAAAGCTTGTTTTCCTAGGCGAGAAAGGAGGGTGCAGTGTGGGGAAGAGACTAAGAAATGCTGTACTTCATTTTCATTCATGTAGGTTTTCATGTATTCATTGATATGTATTCATGCATATCAATATATGTATACATATATCATACATATATATAGATCATACATACCAATATATCAATACATATGTATTCATGTATTTATTCATATGTATTCATACATATTTCATGTATTTTCATGTTTTTCATTTTCATTTCATGTAGGTTTAGACCTACATTCCACAAAGCTTGTTTTCCTAGGCGAGAAAGGAGGGTGCAGTGTGGGGAAGAGACTAAGAAATGCTGTACTTCATTCCCAGCCAGACTTCTTTCTAGACTTCAAGACTGTCATGTAAACAGCATCTGAACTTCCTAACCTGCCCACCTGCTGCAGCGAAGTACATACTTCACATCCGGTGTTTCACAACAGGTATCTCCTAAAAATTAACTCCTGTGTTACTGCTCAGTTCACTCCTTCCATTTGGCAAGGGGAAGTTGGGGAAGAAGATTAAAAGAAGGTATGAGGAAAGAAAAAAGGAAGCTAGTAGTGCCTTAAACATGAAAAATCTTCACCAACTTGAAATAGAGCAGTTTACTTTAAAGCATGCAGACTCAGACACATTGTAAACTACACTGATGAAATAATGTCAGTTAAGTGAACAATTTACAAGAAACTCCTCTGCAATGGCACACACCAGCATTATGTGTTGTCTACGTATGACCTCTGCCTAGAAACCTTTCATTCTTCTCCCTAGTTAGACTGCATTTCAGGCATGACTTTTACTGGCATTTCTCTTTTCTTGGGTAAAATTCCAAGAACAAATGAGATTGGAGATATTAGAATGTAAATATAATCTTTAAATGCCTCATATACACAGCAAATTACATTCCAAAAAATAGTTTTTGTATCTGAAAGCCTTATCTTTGCAATCCTGGGTCAAATATGGAAGGCAGTATAGGGCAGGCAAATTGAACAGGCAAACGACTCTCTTTCCCTGCGCAGCTACAGTCTGTATCCAGGCAAAGAACAGGTAAGACTCCTACAGAAAATACTGTGGTCTTATAACCCAAGATCAGACCTAAATTTACTTGAAATAGAGTATTTCATTTTTTAAAGTTAGCTTTATCAGATTGTGTTATTTCCTCTTTGACTGCTCTCACTCTAGCAAAAGGAGCAAAAAAAAAAATCCCTAATGAAACCACCATCAGATTATAATGGCTACAGAATGCCTTATAGACAAATACTGTCTCTGTCTTGCACTCTTTTTTTTAATTTGTTATTAGCTTTTACTCTCTTTGATTAAATCCTTAAGCAAAAGAGAGAAAAAAATATTCTAAAGTTTTCAAGATTATTTTTACCTTATATTCAGGTACTGCTAAGAGCAAAAAAAGTAGCCTATCTTTTGACACAAGGAAATAGTGTGCCTTGAAAATAAACACTGATTTTACAGTCAGCATTATGTTATCAGTAGTGGTAAAATAATACAGGTCAAAGCAAACTGTGAATTGCAAGATTCTTTGCTTGAAAGTATGGTAGCAACAGAATATGTGGTGGGGTTCCTGTAGGAATCTGGAGTTTTAAATGTCGGATACATTTCATTGCCACAAGTGAAACATTGAATAGATGGATGAAGTGACAGCAGATAATTATGAGAAAGTCTTCTTTGTAAGTCTTTCTGCTTATACAAAGTTTGGGGTTCTAGGATTAGTTCTCACTTAGGTTTTACTTACAAAACTATAAAAAGCCATGAAACTAGTAACTAGTTAAATAGATAATGCTTATGTAAACATGTATGCACAACAAAGCGCTTGGGGTACAGAAACAGAACGTATTCTAGAATGGCTCCAACCTCAGGCTTTGAAAAGGTTTCTCTGTGTGACTTACACCACATTTCTCTATGTGGTCTTTGCTCTGAAGTAGAATAGAACAATTCCTGTGACCCCTCTGGTTTCCAAGCTGACAGTCAAACCTGGAAGCATTAGGAGTGGTTTTGGCACAGAGCGTAAGACTGAGTATCCTGTTACTGATTTACTCATTTTCAAGACTAGATTCCAAATCCTCCAGGATGGCTCTTGGTGTCTGCATCCTGTTCCTTCTCTCACGCACGTTCTAAAACAACATTTGGGTAGGATGTTTCTGTAGGGCACAGACAAGCGACTGAGAAGTGATGACTGTTTCAGCCCCTCAGTGCCAGCTGAGGCTAAACGTTTCACGTGTTTGGAAAATGCCTTTAGAAGGCCGCATGCTGCTTTGCAAAAGGCTTAACCAGTCTCACCTGTCTGAGTCACTGCTCTAACGCTACCAGTTGTCACAGCTGTTCCCACCCTCTCCCAAACACTGCCGGTTTTGCAGGAAAACACCCAACTACCCTGGTGGTGCCAGAAACTGGAGTTTTCAGCTAAATTTAAACCTTGTCATAGTTGCAATCTCCGGGAATGAGCCAACTGGGCTCCCTTGCCCCAGAAGGAAGCAGAGCCCTTTTTCTGCCAGAAAGCCGAGCATTAAAAAAGCCGGGCAGCGCTGACGGGGTGAGGGGTCGCGGCCGTCCCGCTCCTCACAGGCACCTGTGGGAGGAGGAGCAGCGGTCGAGGGGGGCTCGGCGGGGACTCACCGAAGTCCAGAAACTGCTTCATGGAGAGCGGCGAGGGGGAGAAGCGTGAGTAGAAGTCCACCTGCTGCGGGATGCTGCCCGGGGAGGCGCTGCCCAGGGCGGCGCCGCGCAGAAGGGCGCGCAGCAGCCTCATGGTGTACCTCCGTCCCCTCAGCTCAGCCCGACCCGGCCGCCATTTCCCGCCGCGCCGCTCCCCTGGCCCCGGCCCCTG
>VZRQ01018915.1:543251-567407 GCA_013397975.1 Machaerirhynchus nigripectus | reverse complement strand
CGGCCCCTGCCCAGGCCGCGGCCGCCTGCGCCGCGCCGCCGGGAGGAGGTGCCCGAGGGGAGGTGGGTGTCTCCGCCCGGCCCAGCCCCGCAGCGGCGCGGGGCGGAGGAGAGGGCGGCTCTGAGGGAGCGGGGCGGGGGTGCCCAGAGCCGGCCGGCAGCGCCTGTGGCGGCCGGTTGGCTGCCCTCAGAGCCTTGACTGCCCGGCAGGAGAAGGCGCTTCGTGGAGGAGCCTGGCCACGGACACGTACGGGGCGTTACCGGGGCCGGTGTCGCGGCGAAGGGCTGAGGGTGCGCACTGGCCCACGGCTGGGGAGCCGTGAGGGGGCCGAAGGAGCTGTGGGTGAGGGGACCGGGACCGCAGCGGCTGCGGCGAGGCCGAGAGATGCCCGTGCACCAGCGCCGCTCGCCTGGCATTGGGGTGCTCGGGGCCTCGGCCGTGCGGGCTCAGCGCACCCGGGGCTCCCCCTCGCCGTGGGCTGGGGCTGGGGCCGGGGCCGTGGCGGGCGGAGGGGACCCGGCTCCCGGCATTGGTGACCCGCGGGCTGGAACGGGAAGCTGCAGAAACCCACAGAAGCGCCGGCGTTATTCGTAGGGCCAGGGGGAGGGCAGAGCCTCACCCGAGGGAATCGGCCGGGCTTGAACAGCCGTGTGTCTTCTCACTGTCGCACCTGTGTCTGCCCAGGTGCGGGGTGGGCTGGGGTTTCTTCCAGTTACCGGGAAAAAGAGATTCAAACAAACAAAAACGCAGAGGAATAATAAGGTTTCTGCCTTTACAGATACACTCCTGATCGGTCAGCAGTGGGCACAATACGTGTCTGTATTGGTAGAAAAGCACTTGGACCGTGTGTCATTTTAAATCACTTTACTGCCTGTTAAAATGCGACATGTGAGGTATCAAACTGTGTATTGAATGGTTTATTGTCCTGCTCTGGTAGAAGTATCTAGAATACTAACCAAAAAAAAAGGCAGTTAAGAGTGATTATAAGCATTTCCGATAAACTTAATGCAGCATAGATGTTAAAGAACTTTTTGACACTAGGCTCTCATCTCCATCAGAGATTTATTGGTACAGATTAATTTTAATATCTGGTAGCTTGAGCTAGGTGCCTCAAAAGTTGGACTCCAGATGAACAAATCCTTAGGCAATTATTATAGTCTAAACTCCGCACCCCTCACGTGATAGTCTGGATTAATAGCCATATTAGAGTCTGGGCCCTTCTTGCCCTTCATTGCTTTGCTGTTTTGTTACCAAGTGTTTGCCACGTAGGCATCTTCACATCCTCTTACGTCTGTTTCTGTGGGGGTTTCAGTCAGTTCTGTAGTCCATGTTATAATGTGGTTGCTCCAGCTATTAATTTTAAAGTAATATTTAAATTACAGTTTTGTCTGTTCTAACTATTAGTAATGTTTAGGCTGTTAGTTCCAGGCTTCTGATCTATCTTTGTCTTATGCAATATAGCTATATAGCTTGGCTTGCTATAACAATTCTAGCTACTTATGTCAAGCAAGCACTTAGCTACTTTCAAATAATATTAATTTTTCAATAATTCCTACCTTTGTTTTGGTAAGCATACCTGCTTTAGTAATCTAGTATTTGATATGAGTTTAACTTAGTGAACTAGCAGAGTTTGAAGGCAAGGTTACTCTGTTAGTTACTACATAGGCCATAATTCACACTAAGGCACAGAGGGGTGTACATCTATACCTGTGTACAAAGTTAGGATTAAAAGTTCCGCTTGAGTTCAGTTGGATACATCAAATCCATTTACGTTTCTCAACAGGCAAGAGTTGCTCCTTGAGGGCTGTAGGGAGATGGTCTTTCAAGTATGGCAGACTTGAGGGTTCATGAGCTCTGGGAGGTGTCCCACTCAGAGAGGTGCTGGTCACAGCCTGCTGTCATCTGGGAGAGCTCAAAGGGCCTCTCTTGGTACTGCTCTTTATTGGGTCAGGAGATGCTTGGCTTTAGTCATCAGTATGTTTCCAACCTGGCCATAAACCAAGTTTGTAACTACCTGAAACTTTGGAGGAAAAAAGTCTAGTAACAGTGGTGCCATTTCATTTGCGCTACGATTGAGGGAGGTAATTCCTGAGATCATAGAGCAGGCCTGAGGAGGTGCAGGAGCGAATGCTCTATCACAGTTCCCCCACGTCTGAATTCAGTTCATGGTGCTTCACTGAGTGACAGTGTAGTAACCTCTTGCTTCTCTGCCTATAAACAGGTTAATGCTATGTTCCAGTTGTAATTTGAGGAAATTTTTGGTTACCTAATTATTATGGTTTTGTTAAAAGTTACTAATATGTGTCAAGAAGGCCTCTGCAACAGTGCCATCCATCAATTTATTCTCCACACCACACCATACAGAAATACTGTTCAATAACAAGCTTTAGCCCACTTTACCTTTTGCATTTCAGTGGGCAAGGTGCCCTCATGACCTTCCCTTATAATTACTGTTAACAGTAGATAGTACTCACAGTGAAGAAATATATACAGTGTGGAATGTACTATAGTTACCATATTGATTAAAATAAAGAAAAGAAGTGAGGGTCTCCAGCCTGTGGGGAGCTTGATGATGTGTGAACCAAATTTGGTTCATGCTGGCAGTGGGTGTTCCTGCGAGAAGGATAAGCAATCCTTTGATGGCTAACCCGATCTCCAGTGGAAGTGTGCTGGCATCATTCCCGGTTTCATTCCTGAAAAGATAAAACAGTATCAACAGTGGATCATGCCCTGTATCATTTCCTTTTTTAGTTGTGGATACTGGTATTTGCCCCATAAATTCATCTTATTAAATCAACTTTTCAATATCGTTTGGTTTCCTTTAAACAAACCTTGTACCTGTGACTTGTCTGTGACATGATAGTGGCGGTGGATATCCTATGGCATCCACTAGAGCAGGAATAGTTTTGATATAGCAATCACATTAATCCATTCCCTGCTTTGTCGGATTGCCCCCCATTTAAGGTTGTCTTATTTCTTTTTAATGTTGCATTGAAATACAGAAAACATTTGATTCAGTCAGCCTCTAGGTGCAGTTTCCTGAGCAGTAACTGCACCAATAGTATGTGAGAATGAAGCAGGGTTAGACTGCTTTTTTCATCTGGTTTGTAATCCAACCATACCTTACTCTTTATGCTGAAAACTGAATGGCTTTTTCTGCTCTGGCCAGGGAGTGGTGGCTAATGGGGCAAACAGACAGCCTGTCTGTCTCTGCAAGACTTTACAAATACAGCTTATTGACAGGTTTTGCTTATTGCTGCTTGTAGGCCCCAGAAACACCAAGGAGTAGCTTGTGCTGCTCCAGTTTGTAATAGTTTGGGACTTGCACTTGAGCATTGGTGTGCTCAAAACCATTTTATGATGGTCTCTCAGCTGTGAGCCAGCGCTAGATGAAGCAGTGCCTACAAGCAGTACCTCGAGTCTTTGTAAACTGTTGCAATTTCTTATGATGACTCTGGATTGGCTTCATCTTTTAGATCTGTATATTACTGTTTTGTTGTTTTATGTTTCAGCTTTACAGACATGCCTTAAAAACTGGCCTTGAGCCTAAAGTTATCTTTGGACAGCAGTCTCCAGCCACAAGACGTGGCAAAGGCTGCCAGAGGTTAAATAAATCATTGTGTGCTGTAAGCTGGAGACCATACACAGTCACACAAACGTTGAGCACTCTTCTCAGGAAAAGTTGCGCAGGATGAGCAGTCACAGAAGTAACTGGATAACAGAATGGTGGATAATTCTTTAAAGGCTGTGTTCAGAGAGGAACCTCTCTATTTACCTAATGGTGTTTTCTTGGTCTTGTTTAAACAATTGATCAGATACTGATCCATGTAAACATGTTCTGTTACAATATTGGAGAATATTTTGAATGCTCTTTCTCCCTAAAACCTGTTTCTCTCATTGATGATTTTATAGGGGGTTGCTCTGATGTGATTCAGTGTGACACCAGCCAGAACTCTGAGGTACTAATTTCTGTAAATTCTTATGCAAACCAAAAAGGAGAAATGTATTTTTTTTGTTATTTGGCATTTTTCCTACTCATATTCATGCTTATTGATGTTCTTGAAATTCTAATACATCTGGATTCATAATTTAAATGGGACAGAACAATTCAGATATCAAAAGAATTGAAAACACAAAATTTAGTTGAACTTCAATTTAATTTGGTTTTTTTTAAGTTTTAATATTGCAGGGTGTTCCACAGAAAGACTTTCTCATTTGTTAAGGTGATACTGAAAGTCATCAATTCTTCCGTGCTGCATGTACTGGTGCTTTTTTCCTTTTCTTTAATGTCCTCCAAAGTAGGTGCAGCTCAGATTAAGAAAAAAACCTAAGTTGCCAGGTACAAATATCCTTGGGATATCTCTTTCTTTTCTTTCAGTGGTTTATATGCTTTGCTGCAATGCCTGCACAGTCACGGGGCCCATCTAGCCATGTCTCTTCTCAGCTTGGCTACTTAACCTGCACAAATTGTTTGTTGTTCTTAGGTTTGCCTTCGTTCTTAGGTTTTTGTTGGTAAGTTGAGCTTTTGCTATGCTAGACAAATTCTTTGCGTTACATTGGCTTATGTGGCTTTGGTCTTTTTGCAGAGGTAGAAATTAAAATATATAAAAATGGCAACAAAGTTGGTCAAAAATACAGAGGGGTTTCTATAGGAGTTATCAAACTAATGCAGATTTAAGAACAGATGGGTTTATTTTTATCCAGTGTGTAATTAAACATTGGAGTTTGTGAATTTTTGCCACGTACAGCTTTGTGATTCAAGATCAGAAGGCAGTTGGAGAAATTTTATGATTATCATGGATGCTCTTAGTCATGCAGTTTAGTTTTAGGTAGTCCTGTGAGGAACTGTGATCCTTATGGGTCTCTTTCAACTTGAGATACTCTTAGGAGGATGTCTTTTGGAAAAATATAGTACACAGCTACTGAAGTTTAGCATTAACATTTTTGGGGAACAGGAACAGCAAAGTATCACCATTGTGGACAACTGTTAGCAGTTGTCAGAGGTGGGATGCTGGTTTGGGTGGATCTGTGCTCAGGTGCAGGATGGCTGTTTTCATGTTGCTCGCCCTTGCTAAGCTATAGTCGATCAGAGTGCCTGGCACTAAGCTGGCTGGCAGCGATGCACTTCTCAGCTCTGTACTGTGGTACTGCTGGACCCCTCCACTTCAAGAAACCAAGCAATATTCTGCAAACATTTCTTTTAATCAACTTACCAGTTGCATTATTTCTTATGTTCCTGACAGAAGAATTTGACTTTTTTGTCCCTTCCTTCCCTATCCCCCCCAAGACACTGGGATTGAGAGATAAAATACAGTTAGCATTGTGTATCAGCGATGACGGGGATTTATCTTGGTCCGCAGCAGCAAGGATACCTCCTCTTGCAAAAAACTGTTCTCTGTGTTTTTTAGGATAGTTGAGGCAGGTATGGAAGCCTGAAAAGGTGCTGCTTGCAAACAAGCATTTCACAGAGCTAGAAAAGAAAGGGGTCTTTCTTGCCATATGAAAAATGCAAACTGCAGGTCCCCCAACCCCTTTACAATGTCACACCTGGGCTGGGGATTAAGGCCCATTTCAGCAGCAGTCTTTTGGGATAAGGAGTTTTGCTGTGCTTTTCTCACAAGGCTCCAGGTTAGGACTCAGCAAGGTTTATGAGGCTGTAAAAGGTGTATAGGAGGAATTATGACTCTGGGGCCTGGGAAGGCAGCCACTGAAAGATGTCTGATGACAGGAATAAAAAACTGAAGCAACTGGTTACACAATCCCTATAGGGAAATACACTGCTGCCGTTCTTCGTGTGCCACACAGCCCTGCTGTGTGCAAGGCAGCTGAAGCACGTCCAGCACATCCACGGGCCTCTGCTGGCTCAGAGCACCAGCTGCAGTTGCCTGGTTGTTTCGTCACAGCTTGGTCTCCTGGCCTTTGCAAACCAACTGCTGACACGCTTGCCTGCTCTCTGCTGGGAGACGTTACTGCAGCTGTTGGAACATGAGCAGCTCTCCGGTTCTGTACAGTGCTTAGTTATGACGCACTGCAGCCATGATGATCAGCATTGCAATGAGGGTGCTTTATGGGGAGTGGCAGTCCAGTGCCCCTTTCAGAAGTTTCTTTTTACCTCATGTGCTGATTTGTGTCCAACTGAGCACCCTGTTCCCTTTCTTTTTCCACACATAACTTATGGATAGGTGGCTACTGAAACTCTGGTGGTCCCTTATATTGAAAGGTATATTCTCTCATAAGGTATGTCTGTGGTGCTGTGACAGTTAAACATATGGGAAAGTATTGCAGTTTACCAACATAATATTTATGTACCTTGGACTATATAGAGTGTGTATACTTTTTATATAAATATACACTGCACAAAAGCACACACTATATATAGCAAACATCCAGTTTTATATATCACATATATGCATCCATACTATACACATACACTATTATAGCACTGTACCCCTGTATATATTGTATATACTACATGTAGTACTATTATGTGTGTGGTATATATGAGCATATATATAAAGCCAAATATAATAGATTTGTACTAAACTTACTACGATCAGCTACTTAACTGTTCTGCCAGTCAGTATTTTGTCTTCTTGTAGACAAATGTTTGCAGGCATTATGTAAAGGAGAGTAATTGTTTAATAAGAGCAGCTTGAGTTCTCATTGTTGAGATGCTCTAAAGGGTCTAGCACCATTATCTGGTTCTACTTCTGGAAGCTTCTTGGCCTCAACAACAAATAGTGGCCTAGCATATACGCAGCTAACCTTTATCTTCAGGCTTTGTTGCCTCAAAAGGCCTTTCAGCAACGCTGAGCAAAGCATCCAGTGAGAGCTGACATCTTAGAAGGGGAGATGAGCCACATTTCCTCTGTTGTCTTTGGTGGGTTTTTTCCCCTGCATATTTTTGGCTTTCCCATAGGGTTTTTTTCAGTGGACTCGACTGTACCCTGCAATTGTGTTTTTGACTGTCAGTCTCAGACGTCCACTGCTAAATAGAAAGAGGTGCAAAGTCCTTGACTAATTTTGGGGAATGTATCCATCTCCACTACTTGCTCAAATACTTGTCTGGCAGTATTTAGGAAAATTTTTAGGAGGCTGTTCGCATGGAAGGTCCCCAGGACAGCACGAGTGCAAGCATGGAGCGAGGAGAGGAGAGCCGTGTCCCAGTGGGAGCTGGCACGTAGGGCTCTGACTATTACTGGTGCTGGCAACTGCACCGAGCAGCAGAGAGCCTGCGACTGTGAGATTGTGCCTTATCTCCTGCAGCTCCTTATCTGCCTCTTGCATGGGGCAGGGCAGTGAGTGCTATGGCAATGCTGAGAGTGAGAGAACTTGTTAAAGCCTGCCACTTTGAGCCTGTTCTTCTAGTGAACTTAGCTATGGCCAACTCAGTTAAGTATGATAAAATCACTATTACCAAGACCATCTTTAATTTAAAAAAATTTATTTCACACTTCTATACAAACATCCACAGGTAACTTCTAATCATGGAATGATGTAGCTGGTATAACGAAAGTTTGAGATAAAAATATACCAGTGACATGACTTATTTTTCAAGAACCTTAACACTGCTCAGACATTCACGTTCTTAGGTAAGGGCCACAATCTGATTTTATATTCAGGGTTTTTTCTCAAGCTTCTTAGCCCCTGAATAGCCTGGCTTCTGATGCTGCTGAGCCTTTAAGCAAATAAGCTAGAATTCTAGAAGCTCGAAAATTGAGTTAACATCTGAATTAATACGTAAGTGTTCATAAAATAAGGGTCATAACATACTGATATTATCTCGTTTACTAGACTCATCTTTCTTAACACTACAGGTAACTTTTTAGGTGACCACACCTTCCAAGAAGGTACATTCAAAGTTATCAATAAAAATAAGATACTTGACAACTCCCCTTCTAGCAGGTTTTTACCCTCTGAGGGGAAAAAGTACCAAGAGGTTTTTGCATAGTTCATATTACAAGCAATTAACGTGCATACTTTTTGAGCAGAATTTTGTTTCACATGGAATACACAATTGTGAGCTGTATCTTCGTTCTTAAATAGTACCAAGGCTTTAGAACATGGGTAAAAAAGTAAAGTCTTTAAATCATTTTCTCAGCTATGTTACAATAACATAATGGTTCTACTTTTATCAACATGCAGGTGTTCAAGATGATTCAGTAGTCTCAACGTGGATCAGCTCAGATCCTGACAGTTAAGGTAAATTAGGCATCTCTAGCCTTCTTCAAGTGCTATACAACAGTTGCAGTAGTCAATGCCTTTTGCCAACCAGGAGGGTCCTTATGAAGCTGGAAACCAGTTTCCAAAGGACTTTTCACTTTCTTGCAGCAAGTATAAAATGGTATCTAAAACACTACTCCTGCATGGTGTCCAAATTGTTAAATAGTCCACAATAATATACAAATCATGTTACAGGACCTGATATTACAAGTATCAGGAAAAGAAAGCACCCATACACATCATTTGCATAAATATTTACATTTTAGAAAGCATTGGCACCTTCAGTGATTTATTAAAATGCAGTGAAAGCCTCAGGTCTCAGAACCTGAAGTTCAAAAACAGAAACACAAAAACCAGAACAGTGGATTTGAAAATTCAGTAGTCTTTGGCCTACCAGTTAGTCAAAGACAGTGATTTATAATAAAAATAAATACAAAAATGACTAAAATATATATATACAGAAAGTACATCTAATAGTAAAGCCTCTCTTTTAAAAAAATGAAAAACCTGTGTATATTTGTTATGAGCAAGAATCACACAAGCTGATCTTAAAAAAAAAAAAAAAAACAAAATCAAGCAACATGACCCATTGCACCTGTAATTTAAGATGATGCTTTTTGTTAAGCCCCAACTACTGCAGCAGGCAATGGTTATGACTAAAGCAGACTTGCAGGTCTTCAGTTATACTTGAACAAAGTGTGGTAAGGCCACTGTGTGTTTATAAAGCACTATGCATTGAGGGAACAATGGAGAACTCATCTAGACCTTAATCATGCATTCCTTACAGACCTAGGCAGAAGGTCAGGATCCCAGGAAAAGGTCTGCTGCAGTGGTTTTGCTTATTTTGTAGAAAAGACCCCAAATCAGCATAGTATTTTCTAAAGTGTGGGTTAGATTTAAGGGAAGTGAAGAGGCAGTGTGGAAATTAAATAATGCAAATAAAGTCTGTTGAAGCCATTTTAACTGTGCAAATAAAAGCCTCAATATAACTAGTAATATCTACAATCAAATGGTGAATGTCCATAGTGTTCACAGGTCTAACTCCATCAGTATTCCATGAATGAAAACCTTAACCTCTGTCTGAACTTTGTGGATAAACAAAATTTTTGCCTAAGAATAACTTTCATTTTCATTCCATTTGGTGAGCCACTGTTTTGTCTCAAGGTCTTTGCTTTTCCCATCTTTGATCTGTCGCTCCTCCTTCCGAATTCTTACAGCATGATAGCGGGGGACACTGTCTTCGTACCTGGAACGCCGGAAGAACCCGCACTGCTCAGAGAGGAAAAAGAACAGTTTAGGTGTCAGTTGCTGCCCAAGTACTACAGTTGTAGAGGCAGTAAATTCTTCCTTCACATAAATATGCAGGTGAGAAAATCGAAAACAAAAGTATGTAGGCCAAAAATGTAGCATACATAGCTATAAAAATGTGAGCCAAGAGGTCTGCATTAGGTGTTCAGCAGCAGTTAAAGACAAAGGGCATGGGTATGCTCTGACTTTCAATGGTAATCAAATACCTTAGAAAGATTCCCTCCAGTACAAAGCTGTTCATTCATCTAATGAAGACATTTACTGCTACACAGAGGAAAGCTGCTTCTCCTGAATCAAAGGTAGGTATGTACTTCAGTGTCTTCCTGTATGGTGACATGATTTACCCTTAAAAACCTACAGAAAGATTTCCAGAACATTCAAGAAAAGTTACCCTAAGGGCCTTGGTTTTCAAAGCACCATTTCAACTTCAGTCACCTGAACTAACTACACATGGCTGTATTAGAAACATGAGTCTTGCTAGTTTGCCATGGGAAGTCACCCTGGATGAAATCTGTAACAGCTTATGTGTGCTGTGCAATCTTTTTATTCAAAGCCACTGTAAAAACTGATTTTGAATATCAAGGAATGGACTAAAATCAATTTCCAAAACAAAGGGAAGCTATGGCCACAGTATTACAAAGATGATGATGGTACACACTCAGCTTTACATCCTTATGGGCCACTGAGGCCAGGATTCAGGTTAAGAGACATTGTGCCATCCAGCTGTCATTAGATACTACTGGGGGTAAGAAAATGTTAAAGTAGGCTAGGTTTTGTTTATAGTATTTAGGGTGCTGGGTTTTTGGTTCTCTTTGGTCAATGGTTTGGGTTTTCTTTAATACTAGAACTTAGTGGAACTGAATTTTTAAAAATTTACAATGAGCAAAGACCAAATCTTTAGCCATCTCATAGTTTCATTAAACACTGTTTTGTCATAATTCATTAAGAATTCCTCCGCACCCCCTCATCCCAGGCATCGCTTATGGATACAATGTACATGCACATAATAAGCAGAATAAAGGTTACTGGAAGCATAAATCATCATGCATGTTGTAGCTTCAGCAAAGTGTATTCCTAGAGAAGTACACCTGAAAACTCAGGTAAAACATACTTCTACAGCAATAAATTCTCATTATGAAAACCCTTCTCCGATGTAAGCATCATGTGCCTTTCAGCATGCACTAAAGGTTAGTAAAGCAAATATATATATTGTCCATGTAGTCTTATCTTTACATCTTAACTCTACAGTGTTGATTCCCATCTTGCAAGCATAAAGACTTACAAATAATGTTAAAGTAATAAAGTATAAAGTTATATGTATATAAACCCCATTGCAACAGATCACAATGTTTTTTAAAGAAATAAATAAGAAGCATTTTAGACCAGGGTAAACGCCGCTGTTTGTTCACATGCACCAAAAGCTGAAAATCTGTCAACAGAAGGAGCAAGCAAGTATAATAGCTTGAAATCCAAAAGTTAATAGAACTTATGCAGAAAAAGCTTCATAGTTAGCCACTGCAACCATAGCATGTGCCACAGCTAGAAATTAAAAAATATCATCAGTTACCAATTACAGAAGTAGATCAGTACTATGCATCAGAAGTAAGCCTCTCTTTATCAGATGGCTGAGCATGGATCTCAGCCTTGTGATATGTGGCATCGTAATGATCTTTCTTATTTCTCTTGAAGAAACCACACTACAAGGAAGCAAGGTATTGAGTCAATTTTTGTGGACGGGAAGAAGTCAAACCTATTAAAATTGACTTAACTCTGTGAACTGTCTTCCTATTATCCCTTCACAGGCCAACTGAAAAAAAAAATCATCACAAGAACTCGGCTGTTTCTAGATCTGAGAACTCCTTGGGCTAACTTGATCTACATACAGTAACAGAATAACCTGAGTTATTAACAGCGTAACTTGAGAATATTATTTTGGAGGCATTTTGATAAATTTGTAGGGAATCTGTCTGGAGTTTTTTAAGAAAAGCTACAATAAAGTATGTCCATAGCAAGTGAAGGTGACTGTGAAGAGCAGAAAGAAGCCTGTACAGGCTGTTTGTGGACTAGTGCAAAGGACAGACAAAAACAAGATGTAAAACAAAACCAGTTACTGCTTTGACCCATTCAATACAAGCTTTTTCTTAAACCAATTATGTATGTGTCATTGCAGTACAACGTTTGTGCTTCACAGAACAGCACAATCTGTGCCATCAAAAACAGCATTTTACACTGTGTGCATGTGAAAAAGGTCTGTATTTTCATGCACAGTAAAACACTAGTAGTTAAGAACCTAACAGCCCACCCAAAGTATTCATTCATCAGGAATATTTGCAGGAGCAGCTGGGCATTTTTTTAAAAAGTAAGGAAATCAGAACTATCCTATGGGAAGTAACCTGCAGCAAAAAAGCAGTTCCTCAAAGCTAACTGCTGCAGTTTCACTGGAAAAAAAAGTGACAGGTAGGATATTCTTCACCTCCTCTTCCTTAAAAACCTTCTGCAATCTGAACACAGCAAATGCTAACTGCCTACACTTCTAAAAACTAAGAATAAAAGGACTGCTCTGGTATACTTGGGACCACAAATAATTGGCATTTTTACAAAGGTCATTAGGTATTTGGTTTTTTTCTTTTGCAAATAGTTAACCATTTTTTATAACTCTTTTTTTCATTCTTTTAAGGTTTGTGAGATCAAAAAGCAGTAATACAGAAATTCACCAGTACACTTAATACTGTATTAATACTGTGCTTTTGGTTATTTTCATCTGCAGTTTAATGGTATTTCTGATGTTATGAGAACAGAGCCCTGCTGAAACATTTGTAAACAGCTCACGTAAAGTTTTACACCTGACTGCAGAGGCTCCCATTAAGCTGTATCCATCTGTATCAAACTATGGCCTCTGAACATTTGTCTCAAGTTTTGTCCAGAGCTCAAAATACTTCCTTTTGAGGATGTGAAAACAGAAAAATTACATAACAAGTCTGCCCATACAACCATTTTCATTCCAAATGCTGCAAAACTGAGAAACCGATAATGTATGTTTTGTGCAGTTTTGCCGTATTTTGAGTCCCAAATACTTAATCATTTACTTAATTAGTTTGCTATCTTGTCAATTATAGACCAGAAAATAAACAACAACCAGATGAATAAAAGCTCACCTTCCATAGTAAGAATACCAGTAGTGCAAGCATGAGTATTCCAGCAAGGATAGCCACCGCGATGATCCACCACGGAACTCCCGTATAAAGGGCTACTCGTTTTGCAGGAAATACAGTAACACGCACCTAACGGACAGAAAATGTGCAGGTGCAATGAGTATTTCAGAAGGTACATGTTTAATTAGAAAGCTGCAATTTATATAGTCTTATCTCTTCTATAACGAGATGTCTTCCACAAAATGCTTTTGAGGAAAAAGTTCCCACTGGTATAATTTCAATATGGTAATGGATTTTCCCAACCCCCTAAAAAAATGATCAATAATTCAAAACTCAGTTGAGAAGTTAAACTTTTAGCTAGTTTTGCTTCAAATTTGTGTCATTCCTGGTCTTTGGAGATAAGCTGGAACAATCACAACCATAACATGTGGTTAGCATTAAACACTGAACCTACCTGAGTAACTTCATTTGTGAGTTTAACATTCTTAGCTGCAGCAGGAACACTGATAGAAGCCCTAACAAGAATGTCAAGGTAATTCATTTTGGAGTATTCCTGTTCCAAAATAAAATAAGAACATTAGACACAGAACAGGAAAGAACTCTGACATTTCAGAAATGGCAGGTAAGAGGACTTACCTCTAAGAAAGTACTGTTCCACAGTCTAGAACGCAGCACAATGGATGCCTTGCTGTCTAAACCCTTCAGGGGACACTTTATGTCCACACAGCGTGCATTCACATTGCAGTTCTGCAATTACAGATTTCTACATGTAAATAAGATCACATCTTCACAGATTGTTTAAACCCCACCCCAAGATTAAAAATTGGATTATATGCATAATACTTACATGCAAGAACCACTATCTGTTTCTACTGGCAGCAATGGGAAAATACAATGAAGATGTTATTACTTGCTTATTTTAATGTAAGTAACTATGCAGATACTCTTTCCTAGTTCTCTCTCACAGTAGATCATCTAAATGTTCAAATTTTAAAAGCATAAATTCTTATGTACGTAAGAGAGAATTTCTTTCACTCTGCCAAAGTTGGAAACGCCCTCTTTCAAGTGCAGGGGGAGGTATCTGATGAGAATATGATTGGTGCAATATCCTTACCAAGGTCTTGTATTTTCTTTCTGAGAATAAAGAAAATGCCTTGCTGTCTGTAATCTGCTTCTCTGCAACCTCACGCTTCCTTCTTGAGTTATGGGATTCCTAAAAGGAAAAAAAAAAGTAAAAAACTAAAAGTAGTTGATCATAAGAATCTTTTAATTCATAGAAGCAGAGAAACTAGAGCTCAGTGTTTTCTTCTTCCAAAATCAGCACATGACTGACATCATTATATATCCCTACTTACATTTACTGCTAAGAGTAAAATTTAAGATTACTTAAAAAAAGGCCAACAGACTGTTTTCTTTAATATGGCAAGGGGGCCTTTAGATTTATAAAGCTTTCAATGCTATTTCCATTTTTATTTCTAGATAAAGGGTATTAATGGTACTAAGCTAAAAGAGTAAAAATGTTCTGAGGTCAGTAGATGCAGGGTTTTTTAACTGTATACTAATTACGCTTCACTGCAAGTTATCTTAACTAATATAATGATCTGACAAAAACAGGTTTATGTGCATGCAGTTGTAATGGTGGAAAATAAAAACTTCTCCCATATGACCTTAAGTTTATATGAAGAAGAAAAAAATGTGGTTCAAGTTTTAGGAAAAAAGATCTTGCTAGATAGGCACAATCCAGGGCTATGAAAATTGCTTTTTATTATATTCGTTGTAAATAAATAAATCTAAGTTCAAGCCCTTTGTCTTTAAAACAAGTACATGGAATGCTCCCAGGCTGGGATGATGTTTACAGTTATTTATTGTTCTTCCAGTAAGAACTCGGGTGTTTTCATTACTGAACAGTTTTCAATAATGCTGATGAAATACGTTAGAACAATCAGCAGTTTCATCCTGTGTAAGAGCATGACAGCAGTGCCCATTGCAAAAACAGTCACCATGGCATAGCATCTATCCTTCAGCATATTAGCCTGATTAGCTGTTATGAAGTCTCCTAATAGGCTTAATCACTGATACACCGGCCATGTATTGTGCTTGTGAGCTTCTTAAGATTAAAAATAAATCCTTCCAGAGGCAAGCTCTGATGCCTTACTCTCACTTGCTCTGAGGTGCTTTCATGTTGTACCAATTCAGGAACAGAAGACACGGTAACATACCGCAACATGCAAACTGTTGATTTCATTCTCGGGTTGACAGGATACTTTTTCCAAGCCTTTGGAATCTATTTTCATCAAATAAAGCAGCCATTTGCCATTACTAATTTCTTTTGGCCATTGGATATCCAGGGAAGCAGTGCCAAATGTTTTCAGTGGCCTGCCCAAGTTAGTTACCTGTTAAAACAAACAAACATTCTTTAAACTGTGAAATACTTTTTAGAGGGATTTTCTTCCTGGAAACATTATTGACTTGGACAAGCTTCAAGCCTGCAGCTAACAGGAAATTTAAATCAGATCAAAGGCAGTCAAAATAGTACAAAGACAAAGCATATACTAACACTAGTATACTTGGAGAGCAAGTAAATACATAGAAGGATTAGAATCTCCCAACATGAACTTTTGGTTGTTAATTTTTAGAAATCCACGTGAAACAACAATTCCAATTTTGGGTTAACAAATCAGTCAGTTGCATAACTGAGGCAAACTGCAAGTTTATGAGGAACTCTGACAGAGAGGGAACAAGTTCTTGCTCTCATAAGTCTGGAAGTTTTTTCCCAACCTCTTTTTTACTTGCTTAGTGTTACTGATCATGATAGCAATTTCTAAATCCGATATTCTAACTGCTGCTGCTATAATACATGCATGCAGGTACAGAAAGAAATAAAGGACTGACAGAGATGAACTTTAATTTCTCTTAGTCTTCTCCTTGATGTATTAAGCAGTGAAATAGACACACACATTCAGAGGGGCTCTCGCAGCATCTCCTTGCGCTGGCTCTGTGCTCAGCCCATTCTTGCTGCCTGTGTGCACCAGTCAAGGCCTGGGCAGGCCCCAGGCAGGTTCTGCTTTAACTTCTGTTCCCTCCTTGCAGCAGGAGCTTTTATGCTGCACAACTGAATGTCCATGAACTGCTCCAAAAAAAGTGTGCAGGCAGCCTCAGGCCACTTCCTCAGAATATGACCATAAAACATCAAGGCCTAAAGAAGCTCTAAGTCCACAGTCAAATTGCATGTTCTGATCAGGAAGTCAGGATTTTGGGACAAAGAAAGCCAATTTCAATGTACCAACTTTTCTAAGTATTCATATGCATAAAGCAAGAAGCTGTGCATTTGATTAAAAGCAGCTGTTGGCATTAATCCAAATTACTCACTCTGAATTCATACTCTATGAGGTTTCCAATATCATCTTCAGATTTCATAGCACTCTCACCAATGATGTTACCTCCAAAATATACCTGAGAAGGCTTAGCAACTCTGTTCAGGTGGGGGTGGGAAATGAGAATAATTAGATTTTAATGAGTCTGCAGCAAAACTGTCCCGAGACCCCCCGAGTTTGTCATGCTATCAACACTTACCCAGTGAGTGATAAAAGCAATTCAATAACCACTTTAGCACTGGCTGTAATTGGACTCAAATTAACTTGAGTGCTTGTTCTACAATGAAAAGGAAACAATGGTCTTTATTTTACAAATTTAGTGGGTTTCTCTTTACTATTAAATTACTTCGGTGAATCGAACAAATGAATCCAGAATATTTACAACTAACTGTACATCAAAGCACAGCACAGGTGCACGCACACAGAGAAAACTTACGTTTCCAGCTTCAGGTTAATGTCTAAGTCTGTTGTATCAACATTAACTTTAGTGGTACTTAAGATCAGATAAAAGGTTACCTAAACAAGAAAGAACATAACAAAATATATGAGCTCTTTATAAGATACATTGACACATGAAATTTTATAGAAATGCACTATCAAGTTCTAGAGTTAAAAAGACAGATCCAAATCAAATTTCCAGTTGCAACACACAGGAACTTTGGATGACTGCAGTCAGAAATGAAATTTTACAACTTCAGTAAAGTAAGTGCAACTTACATTAGAATTTCTTTTGAAAGGATTTCCAAGTTCACACTCTGCTTGAGAACCATTTTGGTTAGCACCACATGTTAGCTGTTTTTCCTGATTAAAAAGAATACATTAACAAGTAAAAATATGGTGAAAATATTTTATATTTTTCAGTATTTTTTCTCTTAAAAATACTTACAGGATAACCCCTCATCTCTCTGAATGCAGAGTATGTCAGACTGTCTGGAAAAGTTGCAATTAGTTTAGCTTCATATGCATCTTCACCATCTTTTTGTGGATTTTTTACATCAGATGGATTGTTTGTCACTGTTATTTCCAGGGCAATATCTTTCTGGTCTTTCAGAACAAGCACTGGCATGCCATTTTCACTATAGAAACAGAATGTACAGGGCTGTGAGCATTAAGAAAACAATGTGTATGCAAGTTTGTTTCTTACTATGGTTTATTTAAATACAATTTCTTATTAGGGGAGAATTACAGTAAAACTATAAACACATGAATAGTCATAGGTTTTTTTCCCCACACCAGTATTTCATCTGACAGTGGCCAGCATTTAAGATGACAGAACAGGCTGATAAATCCCTGAAGTAATCACTGCTAAAGGTGTCTGACTGGTGGCAGTAAATAAACACAATTCCTTCCATTTGTTTTACTCCTGTTCTAATTTCACTCTCCCTCTAAGAAGGAGGGATGTAGCAGGGTGCTGGTGTATGTGTTAAAATGAAATTATTATTCTGTTTCTCTGTAACTGCTTCTCTTGGGCTATTAGACTATACTGTATTGGATTGTCATACTCACAGTCAAATTTTATCTACAAAATAATTAACAGTGTCACACAATAAACTACTGAAAGGCTGGTTTAGAATCTCATTTCCCCAGGTGTTAAAATTTTTTTTCTTTTAGCCCACACCTGCACTATTGTGGCCACTTTGTATCCATTCAACTCTGTACCACTTTTCTTCTCAAGCTCATCCCATGTCCCCCCATTCCTCACCCTGAAAGATCAATACTTCTACCAAGGGCTGTGTTTGCTAAACACAGAACGAAGCTGCTCTTGTTCCCAAAATCCTCTCCTAAAAGTTCTTTTAAGCACTTGTTAATAATCTGAACTTTAGAAATGCGTTAATGAAGACTTACACTGGTAAATAGGTGAACCTGTCTTCATTTCCCTCTCTCGTACAAAACCGGTACTGAAGCTTAAGATTGCTGTGACATTCATTGTCCTCTCCACATCCTTCTTTTAAGAACTCCACCTAAATAAAACCAAAGCAATATTACTGCCTGACACACAATAGTAGCTTAAAATGAGATTTCTGAAGCACACTGAATAAAGCATCTACATGGAACTCATGAAGCACTTTCCTGGACAGAGTTCAGATTTTAACCTTTTAGTTCTTGCCTGTTGAGTTTTTCTTTGTGAGGTACAGCCCTTGATGCTGGTAATTTAGAACTTTATATGTGACTAAAAAGCAGAGTTGGATAATCTAAGTGAGAGGTACATTTCTAATGAGGAAATACATCTAAGTCTGATTCTCCAATAAGCACTGAGGAAATGAGAACTTTTAACTGAGATATTTCCTTCCTTTTATGTCACTTACGCAGTCATTGCTCAAACGCTGTTACAGCATCCTAACAGTGGAAGAATTAATGTATGTTATCTTGTTATGTGGGACAAGTGTTCCCAGCAGGAGGTGATGGATTTCCATTTTTAATCAGAAGTACATTTCCTCCTAAACTTTGTGGGTGAGGGAAGAAACCTAGGAGCTATACCACCTTCACTTTTGTTGCAAAAGAAACACAGTGCCTAGTGCATAACATGTTGTAACAAGTTCAGAACAAAATATAAAATAATAATCCAACAGCTACATGTCCAGTGCCAACCCAGTCATTTCCTTTGGGCATCATTTAGTTTTCTACAGTCTTTAAAATTCAGTTATTTGTAGAAGTGCAGATTTATGCAAATATATGATATCAACGGCTTACTTTTGTGGTCTCTGTTTCAGATTCATTTGAATTTAGAATTGGTGTAAGATCTGGAAGTGCACTCTCTTTTCTCTTGGATGGTGACTCCAGGCCAGCGATTTTAACAGTGACTGATATTGGAATGGGACGTAGCTTATCTTTAATTTTTTCCTGTTAAAATATTTTAAATTGCATAGTTAGTACAGTGCAGAGAAGAAAAAACAACACAAAGATGAGCTTTTGATACTATATATAAATCCAGCATTTTCTAAACGTGTAGTAACACAAAGAGCCCAGCCTTACTGTCTTTTTTTTCTCTCTGGCTTCCCAATCTAATGATTTCTCTCACCATTAAGAATTCCTAAGAACCACAGGTGATAATTCAGGCAGGTGAAATTCACACCACTACAGTAAAATAACACACTGGAACAGGCTGCATGGGGCTCTGAGTAATATGGTTTACTAAAAGGTGTCCCAGCCCACGGCACAGGAGTTGGAATTAGATCCTTAGGGTCCCTTTCAACCCAAACCATTCTGTGATTCTATTCTATTCATAAATTAAAGCTCTTTAATCTGCTGTGGTCAAAAGCAACCTTGGAGGCTGACCCATTCCTGCTGAGCCACTGAGAGGGAATCTGTTTAGCCTCTGGAGCAATACCACCTTTAAGGACCACTATAGCAGCCAAGTCAAGAGAGCACATACCAAGCTTTCTTGCCCTGCCCATTCATCCACTCAAAAACCCATGGGTTAAAATTCTTTTCCTAAATAGTCACACTATAAAATTCTATAGCAATTATTTCTGTTGGAAACAGCTCTCCGTTTTTGGCAGTTAGTCCCTCCCTGTTGTTCTAATTAGTTCAGCTCTGTTGACCTGCAGAGCCATGCTGCAGTGGCTACAACTTACACTTTGCAAGAAGGGCAACAGGAGGAAGGAGCATGTGTGCAGGGAACAGTAAACTACTAAACTATGGTGGGTTTCTATTTTTGAAGCTTTATATTGCATATGACTTTTAAATTATATACAAAGTTATATACAAAGGTTCCTTCCATGAGGCTGCAAAAAAGAAGAGCATTCTTTTGATTTAAATGGATCTAAATGAAACAGAAATAAAATACTCTCCCTTACCTGCAGTACAAGCTTCGTAGTCACACACTCCCATGAGTTCTGTCCCCTCAGGGTTGTACTTGCAGTGAACTGATCAGATGAGTGGTCGATGAAGCGCACCCTGGATGGCAGGCCCAGCTGCCGCCTCTCGTTCTCCACTTCAAACATGTAGTTGATCTCTGTGTGAAAAAATAAAGTAGGTCACATTAAAAAAAAAGAAAAAATCTTTGCCATATTAAAAAAGTACTTTATTTCACCAGGTATGATCCTACAGTATTACTCTAGAAGACTGTTCCAGCCAGTGCTGGGCTTCATAAACTGTTTTCATCATTTACAAAACTTTCTCCATGTTTTGTCCTGCCACAATTGAGGGCCAGGTACCCTGTGCATGAATCTAAAGAAAACTTCTAAACCAAATCCTGTTACTCCCTAAGTAAACCGTTCCCTAAGGGGCATGCGGGGCTGGCTGGGGGAGCTGTAATTGCTGTGCGGAGCCAGCAGAGGGCTGGGGTACCCACTGTAAATACCCTGACTCCGCTGTCGGGGATTCCTGTTGGGTCCCAAACAGCACCTGCGAGCCAGCAAGATTCTGAGGTCAAGGTACACTGTTAATTTTAACACTGAGAGCAGAAGTGTGACTAGAGCTGTCTAGTTGTGTGCTGAGGTATGTTTTGCTAGATCTGAACTTGGTGCATCTTTTAACGATCACTTCCCCAAGCTAATTCAGTGCTGCACAGATGGAAACAGCACTCAGTGTGCCAAGGCACTGAGAGCTCCAAGCACTTCACCTGCTGAAGGACCAGGACCTCATTCAGGCACATCCTTTGGATTTTAAAAGTAACTGAGAAACTCAACACAGGAGAAAAGGGGGCATTTGTCTTAAAATTCTTCTCATTTCCTCTCAAAATCCTACACAGTTCTCCAAGAGGTAGTAACAGCAGCATTGTAACAAGTGCTTTGCATTCTGGTGGCACAATCTAATTGTAGCACGGTCTTCCAGTCTTCTCCTATTAATGCAGATTTTTTTATTTCAGTTACTGATTTCCACAAAACCATTTTCATTAATACAGGACAGGTTCAAAGGGTAAGCCTCCAATAAGAAATAATGCTCACTAAGGATATATGAAATGGGCTTCTAAAATTATTCTCTAAAGCAGCATTAACCTAGAGAGGCAAAATGGTTTGGGTCTGTATAGCAGCCATTTGCTCACTGGCAGTTGTAATACTTATAGAGCTTCAGTCTGTCATCCACAGAACAGCTTAACACACCAGCATGACTCTAAATACAGACTGTGCAACAGCTGAGCTTAGCACTGAGTCACATTTTAAATCTGTCAGTCACTGTCCGAGATGAGTCACTATAATTTGAGTAATATCTTTCCATGATAAGCTCTAAAGAAAAAAACAAAAGCCATGTGACAAACAGATAAAAAATATTTATCTTCAGAACTTACTTATTCTTGGATTTAAATCTCTGGGGTTTGCAGTATATTTAAAACATGCTTTCACATCCATCCTGTAAAAAGTGCCAAAAAATTAGTATTAACTTTAATAAGGCATATTTCAACAGAATGAAAAGTTTTAACAGTGCATTGACTGATCTTACCAGTCTTATGACTGTGGTATTTGCTGCTTACTAGACTGAATTACAAAGCAAGAAAAAATGGTTACTAAACAATTAGAAATTCTAGCATTTGCTCTTACGTCTCTACTCAAGACAAAGCTGTTCAAGCCAAGATACTTGTGTTAAAAGTCTGAAGAGGCAAAGTGATGTTCATTTTCAAAAACAGATGTTATGAACAGAACACATGCCACACCTTGTCTTTAGCACAGTAGCCCGAAGAAACTGATGAAGTCAAAATGACCATATGCAGATACATTTGCTTAACCTGCATGATTCTCATACCCCTTCCTTTAACATCATCACTGAATGAATCTGGACAGCAGAAAACTCAATACACCATGGCTTCTGATAGAGTAGTTGTTTTTTTTCATTTACCTTATTTCACCAGGGTCCTCAGGGTTCTTTTTCTTTAGATCAATTCTGTCAGGATGTACTGTAATGTTTCTTCTAATGCTTATCACAGGCCGAGATCTTCATTTGGGGGTAAAATGGGGAATAAAAAAGGGGGTAAAAAAATAAGTTGTTTCTGTTAAGATTATTGAAATAATTCATGTGAATATCAGATTCCCTCCACACCTGCACTGACTGGCAACAAAGACACTCCAAGAAACACAGAGTTTGGCTTTGATACTGGTTAGAAAGAAACCCAAAAACTATTTAAAGCTGAGCAAAGCAAAGGTCACAGAACACCTACAGATCCTGAGGGGGAAGCAGGTTACACTAATGTGATGTTGTCATTTTATACACTTACATCAAACAGAAAATTCAGTGGTGGTTTCTACCACTGGTAGTAATTCAGCCCCTGTGAACAACTATAGGTACTACAGTTCATTCAGAGGCACATTCACAAGAGTTTTAGTATGGAGCCTGGGTGACTGAGGGAAATGTTTTCATTTCCTGATTCCTCTGCATGTAGGCTGTAACCATACTTCTGCCTGACTGCTTTTCCTTTCTCTGCCTTTTTTGGAAAGGAGATGACATTTCACATGAACAAATGAATGAGCTGATGCTGTTCTCATTAGAGCATCCAAAGGTTGTTTAAAATATCTGGTAAGCCACCTGTTCCATTTAACTGGACCACTCCTTTCACTGTTTGTCACCTTAAGAGGTTTTTGTTCTCACCTTGATAGAAGTTTTTGTCCTGCCTTTATCAGCAAAAGATCAAACCTCCTTTTAAGTAAGCAGAATGGTAAATAATCTAACCAACTCCTCTACCACCTACTCTGTTCTCTTCCACAAGCCACATGAGTTGCTTTTCCTGGGTGCTGTTCCAGCATATTTGAGAACATATTTGAGAACATTACAATTACATACACAGATACTATACACCTTAGAGATGGGAGCATTGTAGGAAATTGTAGGAAAGGCTGTTCTGCCTGAAAAGTAAAGTTGTTTGTCCCAGAATTGAGATAACCAGTTTTGGAGTTTCTGCTTCTCCTCCTTTGGGACCTGACAGCAACCTTTAAAGACCTGAGCTTGATGCAGCATTCACAGTTCTGATGCTGAGACAGTCTCCTCTTCCTGCCCATTACTAGTGAATTCAGTTTAACAGTACATTAAACTGGGGGAAAAAAGCAGAGGTCTGCAAAAGATTGTGACTGTACCCTAATGAAGGCATGTGCTACAAAAATCCCCAAGGATGTTAGCTGCAGGGCTTCCTCACTGTTTCATGGACCCCAGTGCAAGCTCAGCAAGGCTGTGTGTGCCTCACTGGTTTGGATCCTCAGCTACAGAAGTGGGGGTGGGTTCTGTTTTGTTCTATCTTCAGTAAAGCACAATTAGATTATATAAGGGCAGAAAATGTATCAGGTAACTTCTCCTTAGGGAATTACTTATCACCCTTAAATTCCATCCAAGGACACAGACATCCAAGTTACAACAGGGCAAAACTAAGGTGCAGGTACACTGCCCACATCAGCACCCTACAGGAACTGTCCACATTCACCCTCTTACCCTGTACTGACTGTAAGGCAGGTTCTCAAGGGGAGGAGGGGGATAAAGTAACAAACCAATTTATGGAATCACTGCCCTTCCCCTCGCCTTCCCTTAAATTTCCAGTTTCCGGTAGGAAAAGTACACTCAAGGCCAAACAGCTTTTTGTTACTTCTAAGCAACTTGTTTTTAAGAAACTAAAACCAACGCCTTGGTGTAATTAGTTAAGGTACCATGTATAATACCTGTACACATTTACAGAATCTGACAGGGAACCAACAGCAACATCAGGGTAGGAATTTTTATCCAGGTCCATGTTTCCAGCAACAGAGTAACCAAAGAAACTGGTGTTGGTGTCTTCACCATCAAGAATCTAAAAAGCAAATAGATTGAGGGAATTCAGACATTTAAAAGTGATAAAGGTGAAATAAGTAACAAGTGGACATAACTGTCTTATGGCCAGAGACAAAAGAGGGGAGAGACACAATGAAGTAGGAGCTGTGAAATAGGACCTCTGCACTCAGTTCAGCTAAAGGATACTGAAGTGCCAAGATGATTTGCTTTCCTTCCAAGAAGTTACTTTGCAATAGCAGTATGTACCAGAAATTACTGATCTGCAAGAGATTAGTTCATCTTTATTTACAATATTTATGGACTACAGACACTGGAAACAGAAAAAGTATTCTATGAAGTACTCAAGCAGTATTCTAGGGAGTATAATCAAGTTCCATTCCCACCCTGCAAATAGGATACATTGGTCCTCAAAA
>VZRQ01018915.1:518502-543215 GCA_013397975.1 Machaerirhynchus nigripectus | reverse complement strand
AAAAAAAAAAAAAGGCAGCATAAACATTATTTAAGAAGAAAGTGAAACAGTAGCAGTGAAAGAGAAAACAAACGAATTGTTTTCAAATCACCAGATTTATTGTTTTAAAAAAACAGAATGTATTCATCTACACACCTTTTTCCTTCTGCACATATTATTGGTGCTAACGGATGGCCCCAGAAATAAAAATATATATTAATATCAAGAATTCCTAATCTCTCCAGTCAGCAGTGTAATCTTTGAAAGGCCCTCTGACTTTTCTGCATACACACTACCCCAGTAATAGCAATGGAAAGGAAGAGGGATAACCCTGTCATTCCTTTAATTTTGTTCAAGATTAATTATATAGGAAAGTTTATTTCATTACCTGTGCTGGTTCTGTATTTATTCCATTCTTGGATCCATGATAAATGTATACTTTGCCAAAACCATCATATGGAGCCCCTACTGCAATATCTGTTGAAAGTAAGTTGCAACATCTAAAATCATTCTTGCTCTTTCTGCAGCATGCAATCAAAGGATAAGATGTTCCAAGTCTGGCCTTGGCAAAACAATCTCACACATTTTTATTATCATCGTTTTCCACTTGCCTGGATATCCGTCCTGGTTAATGTCCCCAACATTTTCAACTGCAAGCCCGAACATGGAGCCGGCGGTTCCGTTTAAGCGTAGAGGCTTCACCCCTGCCCATTTGCCTTGGCGGTTCATGTAGACGTACACAGCACCCCCGATATCCCCACTTCTGTCAAAGTACTGCGGGGCCCCAACAACAATGTCCTGCCAGCTTAGAATTAAAAGAAAAAAAAGGCAGTGCTTTTGTAGAACAACTGTGAGAAATAACTGATCAGACTGTGAGCTCAAGATTAGCTGCCCAAAGAGCTGCTGAACAAAGACTAAAACATGCATTAAACTGGTTGGGCAACAACAGCCCCACTGACACTACAAGCTGGTTTATTCCCTTGGTGGCACACAAGGACCTTCTAGGGCCTTCTCTGTGTATGAGACCGGTTTCCTCTCTCTCTGTTTACACTAATTGTTTAAATAAAACTCTATTAGAAAGGTAGACTCTGGTCTGATTGATTCTCAAGACGTTCACCATTTCCTCCAGGAAAACATGGAAGGTGGGATTTGGCATTCCTTATATTTCTAATATGAAAAACCAAAGCAAAAATAAACAAGATTGCTATCCTTCATAATACAGGCAGCAGGAGTTAACCACAGCCATACCCATCACTGTTGAGGTCCACAACAGCAACATCATAACCAAAAGAAGAGGCCAGCCCTTCTCCTTCAAACATGTGCTCCAGGGAAAGTGCTCTCTGATTTTTCTCTTTTTTCAGTAAAACAACTGCTCCACTGTGGTTTGCTCTTGGGGCACCAGACACAAAAGTCATCTCATCTTGGGAGACAATTCCTTTACCAGAGTCCAAAGAGAAACCTTTAAGAGAGAAAGAAATAGAATATAAATAAACTAAGTAACAGCTTGCATCTTAATACGAAAAATAAACATTTCACCTGCTATATTAAAGTGGTATACAAGTGGAATACAAGTTTTGTCTAAAACACAGTCCTGTGGCTGGGAATTCTCCATTTCTGTTTGCACTGGTGGACGCGTATTTACAAGTCGACACTCCTCTGTACATTACAGTTAACTATTTCCCCCACAAAACATAGTATTTCATTGCTCACTTGGACCTGCTTTTCATGGTCACCAAATACAAGGTCATTTTAAAACATACAGCTTGGAAACAACTACAGCTTTACCACTTGAATATAGCTTGAGTACTTCACTTCTGGCAAAATTATCACAAAACCTCCTAAGAAAGTCAGTATCATTCTATTAAAGACATGCAAATTGTACTGCACAAGCATTCTCATATGAATGATGTAAGCAGTATTTGAGAATCAGCTTACACAGTAATGGTGAAATGGGCAATTTTAAATTAATGCAGCCCTAAACATGACACGTTCAAATTATTTTGGTCTTACATATTCGTTATAAAAATCAATACATTTTAAAATATGAAAAACCGAGTTAAAAGACTATACTGCATATACCAATATAGCTAATAAAGGCCAAAGTAGAAAACTACCCACTTTGCAAGGAAGGAAAGGAAATCTGCACTAGCCAGCAGATGGGAGTCTCCCTCTGAAACACTTCACCACTACTATGGAAATTCTCAATTACAGCAATTCACAATGAGACAGTTCCAGAAAAAACTGAGGGAGTCCCAGCTGGGGGAGGGATGAGAGGGTTTGGAGAAATGCATGACAAATCAGCATTTCTCTGAAGCCTTGTTACTTTGCCATCTCCCCTCTATCTGAATCCCTGTTTTTTTCATGCTTTACTTACAATGTATTTGATATGAGAGGGGATAGAGGGGAGAGGATCATGACAAAGGTCTGGAGATTATGTCTGACCACATGCTGCCACCTCAAGTGGTCACAAACCTAAGTAGCTATTCATCATTACATCCACTGACTTGTCCACCTGTATGCTGGGAGGCAATGTTTTGTACACAAACTGATCTGGATGAGTATCAGATACAGCTGTCAAAAATAGAAGACCTATAAACACGAGTGAAAGATTGAAGAAAAAAAAATAGTAGTTAAGCAAAGCACCTATAACCACAGTTGCTTAGTGTCTAAACAGACAGAGCAGTAATGCCTGGGATGACAGGCATTGCCTGGAAATGGTTCTGGTTAAATACAAATCAAGGCAGCATTTACATTTAGAAGATAAATGCATTGGTTATGAAACTGCAAAATGTTGATATGACTGTTCACAGCAAAAGGCACCAGCCTCCACAGCACTCCTTGCCTTAGCAATTCTTATTCCACCAGAAGATGCTATCAGCTTGTCTAACATATGCTCTTTGGATGATTTTTCTAGTTATCTTTACACCCAGTAATTACTGTTGATATTTAACAGAAGTTTATGTTCTCTTTCTCCTAACATAAAAGTAGCTCTAAGTTTGCTGTCTTCTTGACTTGCTTTTTTACTTTTTACATTAGTAATGCCCTTCCCATCTGTTCAGCTTTCCATCATTCACACAGAAGTTCCAGTCTCAGGTTACCAAAACTGCATTGGTTGCATATGCCAAAAGCAGTGGATCAACACACCACAGAAATCTGCACTGGAACAGAAAGATTCTTTACACTTAATGCCTTTCCAAAAATGCAGCATAGCCTTTTCAGTGTATCTCACTGGTGTACAGAAAGGTCACTGGCCTAAGGACGTATTCATGCTTTCCTGACTGCACAAATAGCAAGAGATTCACCTCCTGCAACACACACACACACACAAGTAAAATATAAACAGTACTTATATTATGGTATTTTAAAGGTCTTTTAAAAGCCACTGGAATTTTAAAACTTGAATAAAAGAATTGTACTCACCTACCAGGAGAGAAAATCTGCAGTCTTAATAGCTACATCCAAAAACTCAAATTTTGATAAACCTTCTGATACCACATAGGAGAGACTGTGTGACTAAGGACTAGAGACCCATACACCGCACTGACCCACCACTGGGTGATTATAGTCACTCCCTGAGATTCCGTAGGCCCTTGGCACAGCTCTTGAATCTCACATTACAACAGCAGCTCTTCCAGGTACCTCGGCAGTACCATCTTATACTTAAAACTGGCCCATAAATGTGGAGGGAGGCTGTGAATTATCCAGAACAGCTAAGATGTTACAGGGTCCACGATGAAACATCTGCTCCCATTTTGGATCATCACACCAGGCTGGGATCACAAATGTTTAGGAGGCCTATGGAGATTTACCACATGTACTTAATCCTACCTAAGTAACTGTTAGCTGGAACAGGAACTAGATTCTTATCCTGGCGGCTCTCATCACCAACTTCGTAAGGCCCATCATCAAAGATACCCAGATCATAAAATGTCTGATTCTTTTGCTCTGCACGAACCACCCCTGAAAAAATGAAATGATAAAATAAAAGCAAATGAATGATAAGCAAGAAAAATAACAAATAAATGTTCCCAACTTAAATTAATTACAATGAATGAGATAGTGACTGCTGTTAAAATGGGACAAACACAGAATAGTGCACTGGGTTAGTGTAGTGCACTGGGTTAGTGTTCTCTGTCTGTTCTGTGTGCCAGAAGCTCATGCTGCTCTACGGAGAAGCCATACAATGATCTGGAAAACATGGGATACTAAGGAAATGATCAAAAAAACCCCATTGAACCAGTTTGGTCAGAAACCACTCTCATCCTGTATTTCTCAGGCTTATAAAGCCTCTTAAAATGGAGGTAAGTACACATGAATTTAAAAAAAAAATAAAATTACAGTTCATTATGACAAACACCAGTAATATATTTAGAAATGGTACTTAAGAAGAAAAAAGCTATTGTTCAATAAAAAGTGTGCTTCCCTTTTATTAACTGGCATAATTAAGGTTTTGGCAAGCACAAACATGTTTTTCCATTATACAGAAGAGTACTCTTAAAACTGTCCTAGCACTTCTCTGCAATTAAAATCAAATAGTGTCTGCACTCAGTATGCTGTTTCAGGTCGGTCAGATTTTGTTGACAAGACACGTGGAAGATTAAGTTTTCACTAATGTACACCTTGTGCCAGAGCCTAACGCGCTGATTTTGCACGGTTCATACACCAGGCACAGGTGTACAAGGTGGAAAAACGCAGTGGTTGGAGGATCAGATGTTCTCAAGAGGAAAGTATTTACAGCTGTTGGTGTAATGAAGTGTGATGGGAAAAATCACTTCAAGAGCCTGAGCTGGCCCCATTTAGATGCTTCTGAATATAAACAAACGAAGAATATCTAGGGCTTTTTCCCCTGAAGTTTTGGAATATCTCCTACATGACACAGAGTACTTGGCTCTTAGACAGATTATCCATGAAATTTTACATGGACATGCATGGATTTAGATATGAATATATGTAGTATTGCTATTATCTTCCTGCAACCCATAATATTTATTTTGGAAAGTACTGGTTTCCACAGACTTCACAAAGAATAAAGGGGAGAATACTGCAGAATAAACAATGAGTTCAGCAGCTATCTAACTTTTGCTCAAATGCAGAAAAAAGGCTGGTCAAGTAACTTACACAAATTCAGTAGTTTGTTCCTGTATGGAAGTGTCCAAGTAAGCCCTCAATCCCACCATAAGATTAAGACTAATAAGGGAAAATTTTGCTGTACATATGCACAAAGTTCCATTTCTATTCATAAACACACTCAAAGATATTTAAAGAAACTTCAGTAAATGTTGATACAGAAACACAGCATTTTGTAAAAACAGGGTAAAATCATTACATCCCTATTGCCTCCTCTCCCCTTGGAAAAAAATTATTAAATCTTTGGATGCAACATTTGAGAGCAATCTCAGAGGAAATGGGAAGGGTAGGCAGGAAGGAAGCCAAGTCATACCTTTCCAGTTGTAAGTGCCTGGGGCACCAAACACAATATAATGATAGTCTCTAGTAAAAGTAGCAGCAACACCTTGCTGACAGGAACCAAACTTCTCATGGCCTCTTAAACGACCATCACAAAAACTCCATACTCCATTATCCATATCATCCTGAATAGTGAGATCCTGGCTCAGCACATAGCACCTTCCAATGATATCCCGGGTTTCCTGCACTGTGTTTACATACTGCCTTTTCTCATAGCGATGTGCACACGTCTGCAAGACAGAAGAAATAATGTGTGATGTTTCTGTGCATTGTACACAGGTCACCAAAGAAGGCAGGGCTCCTCTAGCAGTCCCTCATGCTACCAGTGCTGTAAGTCATGCTGTAGACACACCTGCATTGCAGAGTCCAGTGTTTCCTACAGGCAGCCTATGGGAAAGGTTGGGTATCTACAGACACAAGTTGAAGCAGCCCACTTCATAGTCAAGGAAAGCCACAGGGTTAAATCCCTAAAGCCCTTCCTGATACCTAATCCCTCTCTTTCAAGAAGTGAAGAGAAAACCACCCTCTCTCTCAAAGAAAGAAGTGTCTGTTTCCCAACAGCTCTCAGAGTTAAAGGAGTTTCACACTTGTGCAGGACACAAGAAGCTGGTTCAACTGCCACCTGCCCAAGACTATTCAGAACTTGCCCCTTACAGGAAAGTGCCACTAAGCAGAGTTGAAAGCTTTTCCAGTGAAGGGGAGGGAAGTTGTTCCTACTTCCTCTGTTGGATGTTCCACTTACAGGGTAACTGTCACTGGGGCAGAGCTGAAGCACTAAACACATCCTGGTCCTTATTCTTTTAGACCATCCCCTGGGAAAAGAATTCTAATCAAATATTTAACACAAAGGATGAATAGCCACAGGGTTAAGCTGTGTAACCACCAAACCCCTTTGCCAGTGGTGTTTCTCAAAGAATCAGATGTAGTAGGTTGTATGAAGAGCACAAGTCAGGTTTCTGAGCTGACAAACCTTTTCTATGGTTCCTATCAAGCCTGGGCAAACACCCAGCTGCTCCACATTGAGAGCACTGCAGTACTGTCCTGCTGCAGCGACCTCCAGGCTGCTCACACCTCACCTAATAAGTGCATTTTCCACTTACCACTTAAAAAGAAAAGACAAGCATTAGTTGATGATTAATTACTCAGTGAACAGATCTGTTTCCATGTGCTCCTCCCCACTTTGGATTCTGAGGCAGACCAAAGCTAGTTATTACAGCCTCTATATGCTTAAATAGCCAAATTCACATCTTGAAGTCACCTGCCTCCAGTTTTGAAAGCAGCGGCATTAACCTCCAATTAGATGGGGAAGCTTCACTGCATACCTACTTTATGATGTATCTGGTATCCTGCAGCACCACAAGAGGTTTATTTAACTGAGAATGTTACTTTTTAAACTCTTTCTCTTCTAACTCACAAAAACTTTTTCTGTTTAATATAAAATAGAGTATCTACATATTGTATAAAATGATGAAAAGCAAGTAGTCTTACTGCAGTGCAATGACCACATTAATTCACAAGAGCTACTCAGTGGAAGTCCCTGATAAAAGCTAAAGTGAGGCTGCTAATCTTGGAAAACAGGCTGGTGATGGCCTGCTACTTTTACAGCCTTATATACTATTCTTCCCTATTTCTGCAGCCAGTGGTATTTAAAAGGAACAATGTGTATATGACAAAAAAAAAGTGTACCCCTTGAAAAGAAACTGTCCATCCTAGATTGTTACAAAGGCTATAAAGAGACACTAACTCACAGAAAAATAATGTAAAGCTCTTATGACCTCAAATGCCTTATTTTGCTAAGGAGACATTTAAGTCTTTACCTACAGGAAATCAAAGGAGTAAACTTTGGTAAGTTACCTTCAGCAAGCTGCACAGAAACACAGACCATTCAGAACATGTAGTGTAGACCCCAGACGTTTTCGTAAATTAGTCCTTTAGCACTTACCACCACATTTCCTCCTGGCCCCTGACTTTGGACAGTTACACCCATCCATTGGTCTTCTTTACTCTCCATCTTCGGGTCAGCTGCAGAGTATCATAAAACAGCTTCAAATATCAACAGTTCACTGCATTTTCTTTCTGGGTTTTTTTTTTGTTTTGTTGGGGTTTTTTTGGTTTGGTTTTTTTTTTTTTTTGAAGCCCATGACAGGAGAGACTCTTCATACAGAACACCAGATAGTCTGCAGATGGCACTGTCTGTACACTTTATCACTAACAGCATCCATTTTAATAAACTTCTGGCCTGTTACTTCATGTTACATCAATTTACAAAAGAGGAGGAATCTACCAAGATTTAAGCATCTCATACTACCTTAGCAATTAAGCTACAACTTACTCTGAGGCAAAAAGTAGTTATGTATAAATCCCTAGAAGAAATTGTCTGATACACTGCCTCAGGAAAGGACATCAAACAAGAACCAGACAACTGTTTCAATGCAAAACAAAAGCACTGAAGAACTTACTCTCCTCATCAAATTTGACTCGCATGCAATTTGTATTTGGAGATGCAATGTCACAGCTGTACAGCCCTCCTGTTCTGTTGGCTTGTTGGGCTGGAAAGGCCTTTTCCCGAGGAGCTCCAACCAGCAAGCTGCAGGGAAAGCAAAATAACTTAAAGGAATATGTAGGAGGAATATTGGACAACAGAAAGGCAACAGAATCAGAAAGTGTGTTCACCATATTACTAGAGGTTTGACATGCCAACATTTGAAGATGGATGAAAAGCTACACCACAGCACTGCTCTTTTAAAAACAGAAAGGGGGGGGAGAGAAGCTGTATAGCAGTAATGCAGATTACAATTACTGGACCTGCAAGCCAGTACCTGTATTGTTATTACTGTTTTTATTGTTGCAGTACTCACTGAGGGTGGTTGATAAAAAAGTAGGTGTCTGGCAGTTTTGGGGAAATCATCTTTCTATCAGGGCATCAGGTGGGATATTTTTTGCCTTACTAGAAATTGTTAGTAAGGACGGGAAAAGTCACTAAAATTACCAGAAACCCCCACAACAGTAAATACAATTGTTCTCAGGCTGTCTTCTAAGATTACACCAGTCCTATGCCACTGTTTGCCTAAACTTTACTTTACTATCTCTAACCAAAGCAAGATCCCTCCTGGCCCAAGGAAGCGTTCACTGAACTCTTCCAGGCTCTGTGCAAACATGTACTCCCCCTCTCCACTCCTTTGGCAGATAGTTCATTTTGAAGCTGAAAATGGTTTCCTCCAACAAATCTCTCATCAAGAACAGGCCATTCCCACAAAGGACTTACTTCTCCTAATAAACCACTACTCTAGCAAGCCCTCCTTAGACACTGTTCTGGTAACCAAATGCAAAGGTTCCTAATTTAAACACTGAGTAAAGCAAATTTCCTTCTGTATCCACTGTACATCGTGAGTATTATCACAAAACCACCAGCAGGCATATTTACTTGCAAAATAAGGTGTGTCCAAGAAAAAAATCTTACACTGTCTGTTTCTTTCCAGTGTCACATACACAGGAAGCACAGCTGCCTCTCAGGCAACCAGTGTGCAGTGGTTTGTGGAAGAAACATCATGCTCAGCTGAAACACGGAGGACGAGAGAACAGTGTATGGGTAAGTGCAACACGGACAGACAGACAGATGGATGGATGGATAACCAGACTGTGCTTCCTGGCCCTTGGACATAAAACACTTGAGAGAAGATATCCCTGACGTTACCGTGTCGAGGACAGCAAAGCTGGGACTACAGTTGGATCCACAAGGCTCAAAGAGGACCTCAAACCCTCTTCAATGTCCAACTCTAGTTTTGCTTTGTTGTGGCAGTGGGACAAAGCACACTGCTGTCCCTCAGAATGCTATTCTTACTAAAAACAAGACTCACTCTTCTTCATATCTAACAGAGAACACTGGATCAGTTACAGTCAATATGTGGTTTTTCTTACTAAGAAAATGTTTATTCACTGTCCCTAAAGTAATGAGACTCAAAATGAAATTGATGCATTATCAGAAAACATGCTTTTTCTAAACACAGAATTTTATATGTATTGTGCAACAACCAGATTTTCACTACTTCTATAGGACTAAATTCTCCCACAATCCATAATTTATCCTCCTCATGAAGGTAAGCCCCCTGAATGCTGAAACCTTCAAGTAGAGCATTTGCCCTTGGACCATACACAGGACATACCATGTGGGTGGGGTTTGTTTAAAATGTTTTCTGCTTTTCCCTCTATGTACATCTGCCATCTTTTTCAAACATTTTTTCAGAAACATAGCAGTCATCACAAGAGTTTGTAAACAACTATTATTTTAGAAAGGCCATCAATAAGCTAATTTTCTAATTTTGGCAACGGTGCATTTAACTGAAATCTCTTAGAGTAATTCTTCTGCAAAGCATCTGCTTCTGAGTTATTCCTAATGAGAGAATAGATACATTTTCTCCTCAGTTCTGTTACTGCCCAGGGAAAGACAGATGTCTTTTTTTTTTTAACAACTGTAACTTTAAGAAAGCAGAGGTACTGATTTCCTAACCTACAGAAATATTTATTACTTCTACTTTTTCATTCAGCACTTGGGGGATAAAAATGATGTATTGAATTTAACTTACAGAAATCAAAAACCTTTTGTTTCAACATTGTGAACAAAACTAAAAGCTTCTCGAATTTAAATATTTAATTTGGTTTAATTCATCCATCTACATACTATTGACAGCGATGGTGCTGGGTCAAGAAAATTAACCCTGTTCTTTTCTACAGGATAGTGAGACTACGTCCTGTCTCTAGCTGAATGACCTTTTACAGCACACCATGATCTTGATGACAAGAGAGGATCTACTGAGGCACGAGGGAATAAACAGCGTAGCCAACAGAATATGGAGCAGAAAGATGTGCCACCTGCCATAAAATGCCCCGAACATTCCATGGCATCTTGGACACCGCTGAGGTCAGCAGATGAAAAATGAAATTGCTTGGCAAAAAAAGAAAAAAAAAAGGCTTCCATCCAACATGATTTCAAAGGAAACAGGCAACCTTAGATTCTTCCCAATGCCCATACCGCCCCCCATACAAATCTTGCCTAAGTTATCTTCCACTGTAAACAAAGAATTTCAAAGCAGACTTATTCAAAACCTTCCAGATTTCAAAGAACTGTTATCAGGTATCCTGTCACTAGTCTTCAAGGTTCATCACATACAAAAATCTTCTCTTAGGTACTTCACTGCAAGTCCTTACAACACAGGCCAACAGAAGCACACACAAAGGATTAGATCAGTTCAGGTGCAATACTATGGTAAATCCTGAAATGTATTTTCAAGTAGCAACCAAAGACCCATTAAAAAGTGGCACAATTCCTTTGTAATTGTTTACTACTTTTCTGCTCTAAAGGCCCACAGCAGAGAAGACTAAATCTACGTCCCTGGGTTCTGCAAGACAGGTTACTGAAGGTGGTAATTATAAACGTTATGAGGATTATCAACACTATCAGGAATCTAAGTAAGAAAGTCACATGCTTTGGCTGAATAAATCAAGCAAAAAAAAAATTCCTTGCAACCACACTGTGACTTCTGATCAACAGAGCTGCTGTTCAGCTTGCCTACCTTTTAAAAGGTACATTTGAAAAATCAAAATAGCCGAATTACTTAATTTAAAAATAAAAAGCGTGCACAGAAGTATGACATGAACCATGCATCAGTGTGAATTTCAGCATGACTGCAGTAGTACAAATGAATCAGCTCATATACTGAGCAGTGCTACGTGCTCAACAGAGTCCTTCCAGAAACAGGACACATTCCAGTCATTACTCTATGGCTACTTACTCAGCTGTGATTTAATAAAAGAATTTTAATCAAGTTTGAGCTCATTATGCCAAAATCAGGTTAGCTTTTTCTGCAGCTATGCATGTTCAATTTTAGCTTTCTCACTGGCAAGGAAAACCAAACCTCTTCCTGCAGGTCAGAGGTTAAGGGTAGAGGGGATGCTCTCCCAGCCATCACTATCTCCTCACACTGGCAGATGAAACATGGACACTTAAAATCTAAGAACTTTCCGTCTGCAAATGGAGAATGACAAAAATAAATTCTTAATTTCTCTTCACCCATGATGACAGTATGAGTCATTTTATTCACTGGGACTTCTCCCTGAAGGTCTGTGGACATGATCTACTGTAACTATTTTCAATTAGGTATGAATGCCCAAAATCATGCTCCAGAATCCATATTAGGTAACAAAATAATGTCCCAATGTCAAGACTGCAGAGTGGGAGATGAAAACCCAAGAGACTCCAACATGCAGACAATTTTACTGATTTTTCTATCCCATGGCAGGTTTGCCTTGTTACTCTACAGAGAACAGAAGCTCAGCCATACAGTATACTGAACATAAACATCTCTGAGCATCAGTTCCTGTCAGAGACTTAGCTTTTTATTGAGTTATGATGACTTAGTATCTAATGTTTACTACGAGTCGAATGTCAGACAAAAGTAGTATTGCTGTTCCTCATGTAAATTACAGAGACAGATTCCTCTAACTACTTGAATCCTGATTTTTCCCATACATCTTGCTTCAATATATACTATAACCTAACTAGGTTTTCCCTGGCCAAACAGACTGCAAAGGTGTTAACCTACAGAAATGTAACATGACGAATTATTAATAGAATTTAATTTAAAAGAAGCATCTATCAAGTGACAGTGTTGGGGAAAAAAATCTGAATTCTCTCATACAGTAGCATAAAGCTACGATGTTTTTTAGCTCTATTTATAATTAAAATATTTTTCTTCCAATTTCAAACTAAAATTCTAATTTTTAACCAAATGAATCAGTCCAGTTGCTCTATCAGTAAGAATTATTTTAATTACTGATTTCTCTTAACAACTTCTTGAAGATATGAGATAATGACTGAAGTCCCACTGCCAATTACTAGCATCTGCTGGTTTACAGGGACAGATCTACTCCCTTACAGCCCCAGATTCATAGCCAAATTTAAGATAATCCCCTAAGATTAGAGCTCCAGGACTGGCATATAAAGATGTTTTAGCTAATTGACTTTACTGAGGTGCAGTTTTGGCTCTAGGTGGATGGTGCCTGCCCTGCACAGACACCAGTGACCCTGGCTGTACCTGCATGTGCAAGGTGTCCCTTCCGGGAAAGGCAAGAAGTACGAACCCGTCCGTCTGTCCCTGCAAGTTCACTCAAATTCTCATCCCCTGGTTGGATGCTGAAGTGGGGTACTTTTATGCCTTATTCACTACTATTGTGCAAAGCACTGTGGGTAGGACTGCGGTCAAATCTTCCGTTCTTTGTGGGCACGTTTGCAGAATATACCTTGGTAGGAAGTGTACTTGGTTTGTACAAAACATTTCTGGGTATCAGGTAGAAGAACGAGACCACGTGGCCTGTGCCTCACTTGACATTCCCACCCCCAATGCCACAGGAACACAGACCACAAGACCTCCATCTCATTTCCATACTTGCACCTAGAGGCACCATGGGCATATTGAGCTTTGCATTTTCTTCACTATTTTATGCTTCCAACAACCAGTAATCAGCAAGAACAGTTAGGTGAACATCAAGAAAAAAGGGTGTAACTTCATTTAATCAGATGTGGCCCAAAAGAGTTGTTAAAACCCAAAGTAAAATATACAAGCTTTCTATTTCAACATATATTACAGAATATTAAGCAGTAGGGTGCTGATTTTAAAACCCTCCCTACTTTAACTGGTAATTCTTTAAATGTTTAGTAGGTGGCTGTGGCTCCTTTTCAGCTAATGAAAACAACAGTGAGAACTAGGAGTGGTTTCTGCTCAGAGCTATCTGAATTCCCTCCAATACTGCTCATGAAACTATCTTGCTTGCTTCCAAATGGAAAGTCAAAGTTAAGATGAGAAAAACATATCAAAAGAAATCTAGAAAACCTCCAAGCTCCTGGAAGTATTCCCTCACTCCCCAGTGAAATTCTTTTCTTCACTTACAGCCTGGAACTGTCCAAGGGTAATATATGATTTTTGCAACATACTTCAGAGAAGAAAAATTATCAGCAATTCATTACAGTTCTATTTTGGAATAAACACTTACTCAAAAGAAATCAAGTAAAAGGAGGGAGAAGATCTTCTGGTTTTTTAGAGTAAATCCCGTTCATCAAAGTAAGAGGCTTCCACTGAGTAAATTACATTTTGATTTAAGCAAATACAAAAAAATACCACAGTCTGCACCGAACTCAGATACTCTGCTATCTCCCAAAGTTTTCTTCATTCCTTAAATTCTTTCCTTTTCCACGGTATCTTCTACCCAAACAAGGCACCACATCTTTGCCAGCCTTTCTTCAAAAGTAAAAGCAACACATCAGTAGTGGCTGCTCTGAGGCTTAATAGACTGGAGTAGAAATCATGGAAGTGCTTCCTGGGTAAGAAACCATTAACCATTTCCACATATAGACAAAATAAAGTAGTCACTGGTGTAAGTAATTTCCAATTTTGCAGGCTTCAGTGAGCACAAGTGTCCAATTTGATGTTGCTGTTCTCAGGTAACAATGCTGCCGCTGCAGACTTTGCACTTCATTATGTTTTCAGAAAGACTCCACAAGGGGGGCGAATTTGGAAACTGACGAAGCTAAATGCCATGAAACGTCTCCCCCCTCACTGGACAGTTAAGACTCCTGCATCCTTTCTCTCCCCCAGTTCCAGTGCCTTCTTGGGAAAGAGTTTCACTAGATTAAACAAAATGAAGAAAACAGAGTAACTAGCTCTAACTCAGATTAAATTTTACTACAAAATCACCAGTCACAACTCATCTATCAAATGTTTAAAACCTCCTGACAGAGACCCCTGGTCACAACGTGGGCATCTACAGCCCTCCACCTGAGCTGTATTTTCAGCCCTCTGCACTGATTTGGTCTCAACTGATTTTAAAATTAACAAACACAGAAGATGGATGCCTTTAACCACCACAATATTTCAACATAACTGAAGCTGGTCAGTGGGACAGACACTGTGTGTGAATACTGGTGGCACCACCCCTGCTTTGTGCTTGGATTTAGCATTCCACAACAGAAACAAGTCACAGGACAAGAGCACCACAGACTGATTAGCACAGAGAGATTGTCCCTTCACACACTTGGGCTGCTAACGGGAAGTGGAGCTGAACCATGGGACTGGGCTCCTCCAAAAAAAAACCCTCCCCAGCAAAATACAACCAGTAAGTTTGTCAGCAGGGAACTTGCTTGTGATGCTTTTTACAGAGACACCCATCATGGTCAGTACGTTATTAACAGCTATTTTAAGTGACTGAATATTCTGATCTGCTACTGCATAGCTACATTTTGGAACTAATAGTGCAAAACTGTGGCCAAGTACATCATTAATCTCTGTTGCCTGGAGGCTTGGCACTTGAAGGATTGCAATTTTCATTTTCTTTCTTCAGCCTTTTTTAGGAAACAGATTAGGATAGACGCTGGAAAAAGACGCCAAAAGCAGCACAAGGACTAGGGCAAGCTACTGCAAAGCAAAACTAGAACTACAAAGATACCTGTTGTTCTGGAAAGGCCACTTTTTATTGACTTTCTGAAAGTCACATGGAAAAATAAACACTTTCCCAGCACAGTCCAGAGCCCAGCCTGTCTGGATTTGAAACAGGTTTTGCAGATCTCATTTCCATTGGTACAAAGCATTTTTCTTAGAAGAAATGTTACAGTCTGCTCCAAATTTCTGTTTCAAAATCCAGTTTTCCATTTCAGACACCACTCTCTGGCTTTAATCAGGAGATACCTCATAGTTTTCATACTGTCAAATAGCAAGTGCAACCTGTAGATCTGTAGGATTTGTAGGACTGTAGTGCAATCCTGTAAAACTTACAGGTTTAATTTCTCCCTTACAATCGATACATTTTTCAGATTTAAAGGGAAGAACACCCGTGCCAGGAACAGATCTGATTATGAACTGGTACTGTAAAACATGTATCAGACAGTTTTATAATAATTTATGATAAACTTACGAAAGAAATCATGTTAAAGGGATTTTCACTCAGGTTTTCTAACAAGGCAGTACCTGGTACTGCATGAAATCCTCTTACAAAAACATGCAGTTTAATTCAAGAAGTGACAAGTGCACCATTTCAAGAAACTAACTTGGGAGCCAAAGTCCTGGCACACCTAGCTCAGCCCCTGCCCATAGTCACCTTGTCTGCACTGGAAGGACTGAACTACGGGAGTCCCACCACAGCCAGCCAGGCACAACCCAGTTGCTCTGCACTGCAGATGCACTCAGCTACAGGTCCCGACAGCAGCACGACGAGCAAGCAAGGACAGCTGCAGCAAAGAAGCAGGGGTGATCCTGCAGTCCCCAGCTACCTACAAGCACAGAGAGACTGAACTGTCCGCCCCCACTGCCCCACCACTGCGATCTTGCTCTGCTGCCAACAGTGCCCACACAGCTGGGCCCTGCCTGGCCATCGCCCCATCCAGTGCTGCCCCTGCTGTGCGGCAGAGCGGGCCCTGCAGAAGCAGCTGCCATATAAAGTGGCCAGTCTGTGCTGTGATCAGTGTCTTGTGGACATGGCTCACTCTACAGGCTTACATAAACAAGTGCATAACAGACTTTAGGAATTACTGTCTCCTGCACCTGGGCTGCTGGCCATTCATGCCACAGAAAACCACAGACTTCATTTAAATTTCTCCACATTTGCAGGACTTGTCTTTGAATCCCCACTGCACATGGCATCTCCATGCAAAGTTCATGAAAAATTAAAGAAGTATCACATCATATATTAAGTACATGTTTCAGAAAACAAACATGAAAGCAATGAAAATATGNGGGGGGGGGGGGGGATCTGAAAGCAATGCGCCCAGTCAGTATCTGAAGGCACTGCCTGTTTGAGAGGTAACAACCTTGACAGGCATACACTGTTCATTCAATGTGCCAAAAGCCATTTAAAAAAAAATTATAGTAGTTCTAATTCAGCACAGAACAAATATTTGGGTTGAAATGTCATTCCTCTATTTCCTTCACAGAATGAAGTACATCAGTTTCATTTATCACCATAATTAAACTATTAAAAGGCATGAAAGAAGTACAGCAAGAGGGATGGACATTTTAATGTAGAATCAATGAGCAGTATAACACACTACAGCAACTAATACAGCCCTGCAGAATCTGAAGAGCAACTGCTCCCCATGCTAACACAAGCCATAGTTCCTTCACTCATACATCCAATTTATGAGATCACCCCTCCTCCTCCTTTTCCAGACTTACCACCATCTCCCTCTGAACTGTAGGGGGAATACCAAGACAGGTAGAAACCTCCTGCACTAGATACACAGTCACATAAGCTCTGGCTGATTCACGGTCTGAACAGTTCATCACATTTAGTTAAAACGTACCAAGCAGCACCCCAGTGGGAAGCTCTCCCACACCAGACCAACAATGGCACCCTTGAGCTAAGCTGTGCCCTGTCCAGCTGCCAACCTAAGCCCATGGACTACAGAGAAGTACCCTGTGGGAGCAGGCTAAAGAACTCTGCATGTGTAGAAAAAGTGTGGACCTTCCTGATATACAATCCTAGTAAGAGCTTCAGAGAACAAGTACACGAACACCCATGAAACACACACTTCAACAGACTGAAGGTACTTGCATGCTAGAGCACAGTTCAAATTATTCCTTCAGTCTTACAGTCATCATAGCCCTGGGATAAATGCCTATAATAGGATCCACAGTTTGAGTAAGACTTGTCTTCAAGCCATGAACTTAATGACAAAAGCAGATGTGTCACCGGGTACATGACGCATTATGCCCCCACGCCTTCAAATTAACTGAAAACACAGGCACTCAAATCACTTGGAAGAACATCACTCCAATAAGGTATTTTCCTAGGAGAAACTGGTCATACAAATGCCTGTGCAGCTGGGATGCTTAAAGAGCCCTTTTTTTATGTTCCATGCAGATACTCAAACACTGATCAAACAGATCAACAGAATTAAATCATACATTCATAAGGAACTGCTATCTATACACATCAGTGGAAGAAGACACCATTATATTTTATTATGAATAGGAATGTACAAACTGCGAATTTCAACTGGCTTGAAAAACTTGAGAACAAGAATTTTTGCAAAATAACTTATGCTTGAGACTATGCCAAGAAACCCACTGCATTCTCTTACTCTATATACTGCTACTCCTTCACATGCACACATACTTAATTTCTACATGCATCCCCTCATACATACATTTTTTCTTTTGCCACTCCCCAGATTCTTACTTGAGCAGAATCTAGAATTAATTAGATGTTTTCAGACATTTTTAACACCCTATGTTCCTGTAAGCTGCAAGTTGTGGAAACAGTACTGCAGCTATTTCTAGGACTGGATCTGATCTGACAACAAAAGTATCCTTTCACTATACGCAGGAAGGCAGCTTGGCTGGGAAGAGAAGAAACTTGTATCTTCAGCAATATTCTGGGACCACACCACATAATTATCAAACATTTCTCTAGCAGAAAAATAAATTGAGTGGATGAAAAGATTACAGAAACTTGCAAAATTATGCCATATTTGTAGTAGCAGCTACAGGAGTTTGCTGTATAAGAAAAAAATATACCAAATTTATTTCAGCATCTTTGGCCAAGAAAATGTGATTTTCACTTGAGGGTTTTTTCACACTACACAAACATGGACAATTAAAATGTCTTTTCACACTCTGCTAGACATCACTAATGTCTAAGAGCCAGCAGATTGAACCACTGTGCAGCTTCAGCTGCACTGATGACAGTGCAAGGCTAACCAATCTTTACAGTTCCCTTAGCAGAGTACTGTGAAAAGAGCAGGAAGAAAAGGACACAAAAAATTCAGCCTCACATGGTGATGGTGTCCTTGCTATCTGCAACAGCTGCTTGCCACTTTTGACCACTTCCAGGATAACCATGCATTTCCCTCAGACCTTTGACCCATGCATGTGCTGCTGAGCAAACAACCCTGAGCAGTACAGGAGTGAGTTGTTCCCAGCATATTTGCAATTCTTTGTTTTTTAAAGATATATTTAAGAGACCTGCTTTTGAGGAAGGTGACAATGACAGATGAAACAAGCAGAGACTAAGCACATACAGCTCCCTTGCAAAAAAATGTCATCTTCACTAAAAAGGAAGTAACATTCAGTCTAAGAAAATTCTGCCATTCCTGTGGACACTAGCTATCAGCAAACTCAACAATGCTGATCATTCCTATCTGCTGTTCCCTATTTGTTAGATGATCTCCAAAGTCCTTGAAAGTAGAAAACAATTGCAAGTAATACAGCTGAGAAGTACCCATGAAGCTCTCTAGCTGGCAGTGAAATCCAGTGCAGGATCTGTCCACCTCACCCTGGAGGGACTACAGTACACTTTTATGCTGTTGATGGCATCTTGCCAGGGCCCATCCCATAAACCCCTCCTTCCTTTCTCCTTGATTCAGCAGACATTCTCTCTTCCAAACACAGTCTGAACATCTTCACACACAGTAGCTCAACTCCTTAAAGGAAATCAAAATTAGGAAATTACATATTTTTAGATGTAGTTCTGCAAGACAAAACAAGAAAAACAGCCACTGCTGCAACAGATCCAAAAATGATCAATGCAAACTAGTAAATGCTTCAAAAATCACAATGCAAGAAGCTGCACCTTTTGCCTTTCACTGTTATTTTGATACAAAAATCTATCTCAGGTACTTCACAGCAGAATACACACAGCCTGTCCTTTAAGCTAAGCCAACAAAACTGCAGTTCCCTTTTCCAAAGTAACTGCTATGGAATTCTCAAAATAATCTTAGAAAATAAGATACAATACCTTAAACCCAAGGGAAGTGCATTTAAACAAGAATATGATATGTTTTATGCTAGATCTACAAAAGGAGGTGTATTAACCTATGGTATAGTTCATTTATTTTTAACATATAGAATGATTCCCTTAAAAATGGAAGTAAAACCTTTTTTCCATGTTCATGTTTGTTTTTCTAAGCTATATTCTTCTCCCATTACTTTCAAAGCAGCAACTTATGTATATTGCAATCAAAAATATTCAGTGCTAATGAATGAATTATTCAATGTTTTCCAGTCTACTCTGTATAGTTCTTTCATCAAATATTCCTGAGCTGTTACCTACCCTTGCTAAATACCACTATAAGATGCTAATTTTCCAGCTAATGTTTCACAGTACAGACCACCATCTGCTCATTCAATAATATGGATTTTTACTTACTTGCTCTTAAACTGACATTTGCCCAATAGCCTAATCTCAGTCTTGTCCTTTCCACAGAATATGTCCTCAAAATGTGGCATTTTTACACTTATGGCAAGAATAAGTCATCTAAACCCAGGCTGGTTCTGAAACATTTAAGCAATAGCTGGTTTTAAACAGCAGTTCTTTCAAAATGAATGAGGTATCTCCAATGAGAATTTACTAGAATGCATTCCTTACAAAACTTACAGTTGCTCTGGCACACGTGGGTGAAATTTAACAGAGGAAAAAAGAATGGCCCATGCTGACTGGTGAACAATTTACTGATGTAACATGCCAGGCAACCCAATATGCTAATTTCATTTATTTGGTGGATTAATCAGACACAACAAATTAATCAGTAATCGTTCTTCTCCACTTGTTAGGCTTTATGAAAAAAATAGTTATGAGAAGCCAACCTACCTGTCCAGCTTCTGCCACCGATAACCAAGAACACAACTCAAAATTAGTATTGGGAAAAGGCCAGCCTTGTGCAGTTCACTCCTCCTGTAACAACTACACATCCCTTACACAACATAAATTCATCATCTCACTTCTTTCACCCATTATATTAGAATGAAGGATCTTCCTCAAAAATATGTCCCTTACCATTACAAGAAAACTCTTCACCTACTCTTCCCTCCCAACTTCATTTGATCCTGACCTTTGCCACAGGACATCTATCTTGACCACAGACAAACTCCTCTACTATCACAAACTAAGAAAGCAAATAAGCATACTAAGCAGGTTATCCAAGAATAGTTTGCACAGACAAAAACAGAGAGACACTCAAGAAAAGAAAATACTAGGTGCAGTGACACAATAAAATTGCAGCCTAAAAAAAAAAAGGAAATTGATTATAAATCCTTTATTTTTTAATTGACAGAAGCACTAACTAAAGACCATCACTATCATAGCTTTTAAACCTGAAAGTGTAAACATGCATTGTTATTAATTCAGTTCACCCAATGTCTGAATTACACTACACCACCTCTGGAAGCAGAAACTGTCATCTGCCACTGCAGACCAGCATAATGTAGCTCTTTGCTGCTGAAGCAAAGTGTGTCTGAGCCCAAGCCCTCAGAGAACACAAAGGTACTGGCTAAATGCCACTGAGGATGCACTGCAGCAGTACAGCACTGTCAGCAGTCCTGCTGACCTAAGGCAACTTTGTTATGTATTGATATAACAGCTCACAGCAGAGACGTGTAGTATCAGCAAAACCTGTGACAAGTGAAAATTTCAATAAGACACTGCAATTTTTAGGATTTTATGGCTGGTAATGGTCAGTGCAGTCTTGACATAAAGTACCTATCCACAGCTTTCAATACAGCTTTTCAGCTGGTGGGAAAATCCTGAATGCTGGTAACTACAATGTCTTCCCTTTTTTGCCTCACACAGTAACAAGAAGCCTACCTGAATTCAGCTCCATATTTCTACTGAAAATAATACCAGAATTACTTGCAAGTAAATGCTTGTGGGTCCCTTGCAACTCAGGATATTTTTTGATTCTATCATTCTAAACCACAAATAAAAACTGGCTAATGGGTGTTAGGTTTACAGTTGGACTGATCTGAAGGGTCTTTCCCAACCCAAGTGATTCTGGGATTCTATGATTCTACAATAATTTAGATATTCTTGATGCTTGTGTTTTAGTTCAAGATGCTTAAATCATTGTGAATTACAACCAAACTGGAATGGACTTGCTGGACATCTTACTTGGAGTATGCATACATACAGACCATATCTCTATATATTCTATAAAATTACATATATGTGCTACATGCACTACATATATAGTGAGTACCTAGTAATTATATTTTTATTATAATAGTAACATATTTACAACATAAAGTAGCTAATACATTTATAATCAGAGTAGTCCCCATCTGGGGGATGGATCCAGAGATGCTGGATACACTCACATTTTCATCACAGGACTACTTACATTTTAACCACGTTACTCCCATAGCTATGCTGTCGCTGAGCCTCAGAGCCCTCTAAATTACAAACATTCTTCCAGTCTGCAGATGAAATGCACTGCTGCTGTGCCACCACCCCCTTGCAGAACCAGAACTCCCTTTCATCATATTAATGGATGACAAACGGAACAAACTTACACAGGGCAATAAGCCCAGCTCCTTTAGAGCTCCATCAGCCTCTTCTGCTGCCTGATTCACTGTGCTCGACAATGAACCAGCACTGTACACGCAAATTCAGGGAGGCTGCCTTGTGTCTTTTGTGATGTTCCTGTCCAACATTAATGGTACTCAATGCACATAAAGTTTGCGTTCAGCTGTCTTTCACACCCACATACCATTAGCAGTCCGCTTTCAGTCACCATAAACTAAAGTCTCCTCTCCATGTGACAAACTTTCCAACTCTTCTAACCTGAAGATACTCAAAACCAAAATCTTGTTCCTAGTCCATAGCTTTATATTCAGTACCATTTACAACTAATGTCAAAGCAATTGAACAGTCATCTGGTCATAATGTTGAGAGTAAGTAACTCCTCATAAGCAAACATAGCATTTGTAGCTAACACTAATAAATTAATATTGCCATTCAAATCTAATATGCAATCCTCAGTATCCTGTGACTAAGAAAAAAAGATGATGAAAAGCAAATACCATGTTTAATCAAAGGCTATTTCAGCTGTACCTTTATTTGTCACACTTCCTAGATATTCTCCACCCCCATCTTTACAGACGATTGTTGCAATGATTAACACTGAATTGTCCAGTGTGAGGAAGAGGGAACTATTTCACTTCACAAATGCTTAAGTGAGGCAAGCGAAAAATTACATACAATTTCGTTTGTTTTACCAAGCCTTGCTCCAAGCCACTAGCCCTTGAATAGAACCAGTGTATTTCAACTTCTCTCATTTTCTTGTTCTTCCAAAGATGGACTGATCTTGCACATGTCTACAGAAACAACCCGTTTCTAATTTTGTAAAACAAGAGGGGTAGAAGGGTGCTCAGGCTGGCAGGTTTCTTTGAAGTGAGGGTCCCTGCCAGATGAGAAACCAAGTATCACTTTTAATTACGTTTCAGTGATGAACTGGAGTTCGTGTATTTTTGGCAACTACTTAACAATGTTCACACTATAAATACAACTGAGTTTTGAAACTAGCATCCAAGTCAACAAGAAGGGGTAAAATAAACACCTTGGACTAAGAGATAGCTGTACATAAATCCACTTTTGTAGCAGAGGTAAGACACAGACCAAAATGCAACTGGGAATGCAGAGGTAATGCACCCCTGATTCCTGCTGTTACAGGTAACAGGCAGCATGCAGGCATTAGACAGACTTGTTTCTCAGTAGTACACCTCAGTATGACCTCTGTTCCCATAACTTTCTACCTTCCCCAAGTATCTGGACAGCAGATACCATTTGGTCATCTATGAAGAGTCAACAATTTAGAAATTGCATGCAGTTTCCACGGAAAAGACCACACAAATCCCTTGGTATTAGGTCAACCTAGCTCATTTTTATCTGATACAAAAATGCAGGCTAACATGGAAGGCTTCTCTTCAAGACTGCCCACCAAAACTCCTGTTTCATAAGACAGAACTCACACAAAGTGGGCTAAACACAGCTCAGTCCCTAAGAAAGATAGTTACAGTTGTGCCTATTTAATGTTTTGTTCTCCTAAAGCCACACACTACTACTCTTACAGGCAGACAAATGATATTCAAAGTGACTACAACATGCCTGTCTGACATAAAAGGTTTCATTCCAAGCATACTACCCAGCAGCTACCCAGGGTAGCACTCCAATTCTCTGTGCTAAAACTCGTGGACTTGAAAAATGGCCAAGACACCTCATACACAGAAGTGCATGTCACCATAAAACGCAGTTTGTCTAGTCTGGTTTTGTCTCTATTAGAGACCCTTGCTTCTCATGAAAGCCTGGATTCAGAAAGTCATGTCAAGGCAGATAGCATCTGGCTCTGCTCTTTCCCCACATTGGATTGCCCGAGGAAGCACTTACTAGACATACAATACAGAACTTTCATGCCAATAATCTCTGAGGCATTTCAGCCAAATAGTACACACTAGCTTGAATACTGCGACTGTCCTTGTGTTTCTACTGTTTCTTTCTTCTCGGTAATTGCCTGTCTCTGCATATTCCTACACACTTATTCTGCCAGTACTGACAATACAACAGGAGACTAACAAGCTTCAGGCACTGCTTTCTTAGTAGTACTAAAATGAGACCAATGCAAGAGTAATCCTGTCAAGAATTAAGATAAAGGCCTGTGGAAAGGAGCTCACAGATTTGCGCTTCATTCCTCAGGATGCTATGGGTCATTTTATCTGCTAGATGGAAAATGAAACATGGGTGTATGCGATTTATACACCTCCACACACTATAATCTTTATGAAATCACACAAGAATGCAAATATGAGCAAAATGAGCCCACATGATTTTTCAGTTTACCACCTAACTTTATGAAGAATATTTTTTCTTTCCAGCTTCCTTCTCCCATTAACTCTATATGGATAATGGGCGTATCCTGCCTTGAAGTAAAACTAAACATTTGAGGAAGGGGCATTTATTTAAAAACAATACTTTATATTCACACTCCATCCAGCCCTACTGGATTGGGTGGGGTCTAGCACTGCTCCGCTATGGACACGAAGCAGCAAGGATGCTGAAGATGTACACAGGAGCCTTATTTTGCCATTGTAATTTCCCAAAAGAAGTTTCACGCATATGCCACTAGCACCGACTTATTCTCCCTGACTTCTTTGTAGGAACTCTCATCTGCACTCCCGGCCAGGGTCCGTCTTTAACAGCAGACCCTGGCTTACCCGAGGCCGGGTATGCACAGGGACAAACCCGAGAGGCTGGGCAGGCTCCGGCGGAGCAGATTACCGCTGCCCCGGGCTGCAGCCTCCCGGCGAGGCCCGCGCAGGAGAGCGCTGCGGCGGGAAGGGCTCCCAGCGGCGGCTGTCGCTCGCTCCCCCTTTCTAACCACGGCTCCCCACAAGCCACCAGGTCGCGGGGGCGGCCCCTCGCTCCGCCGCACGTCCCCGCCGCTCCGCAGCGCCCCC
>VZRQ01018915.1:425627-518199 GCA_013397975.1 Machaerirhynchus nigripectus | reverse complement strand
GTCCCCGGGGCCTGGCCCCCTTCCCCTGGGAGGGGCAGCCGAGGGCGTCGCCCCGCCCGTGAGACGGCCGGGAGTCGCCCACCGCCTCCCGGGGCCCCCCGGGGACTCACCGCCTGCCGCGCCCCCGGCCTCGGGTGTCTCTGCCCTTCGCAACACAAAATAAAGCCGTGCCGGGGGGCGGGTCACGGCCGCAGGTGAGGGCCGGGCCGTAGCCCCCGCGCACCTTTGGGGAAAAGAGCAGAGAGCCCCCACGGCGGGGGGCGGGATGTGTTGGAGATATGAAACCGTGTCCCCCTGGGGAGCTGATACCGGTCTGGCTGCTGCTCAGCGGCATCAGGGTACCGGTCGGTGTGGGTACGGACCACGGGCATAACACATGGCTGAAGTGTGCTAAGGTTGATAAAGAACTGTGGACAGCATGACCCCAGTATTGAGTCTGTATTCCCCAAACAACACATGCAAGAGAAGAAGAAAAGAAGAATAAGAAAAAACAAAATACGTATCTCTGTTTTCCACACTCTTAATAGAGGACATGAGAACAGAGATTCAAGATTACCTGAATCTCCTCCTCCAGCATGTCCTATCTCTGAACACATCTGAGAATTTCTTACCCTACCTTTTAACTGTTGAAAAACAGTATGTGAGTTTGGATCCCAGTTCATTTTCTCTTATGCTTTCACCCGTAACTCCAAAAGGTTATTTGCAAGCATACCTTATCAACTTTACCCATCCCAGAGAGAGAGAGGTTTTGGTTTTTGAATAGAATCTTGGTTTAGTGCTCTGGTTTAGGGAAGCAGAGGCAAACTTTTAAAACCTCAGAAATACCAAGCAGTGTGAGAATACTCAGTTGTTCTTTCCTACTGATATCCAGGATATGAAGAGAGAAGCTAAGATTCCGGAGAAATTGAGAAAAGAGCAATTGAGACAGAGCACTCAAATATGTTGATACTCCAAATAACTCCTTCTGGAACAATACTCTGCTCCCACAGAGTTAATCCAAACTGCTTTTTCCAGAGTAATTATTCTACGATAGTTCCATGTATAGACAAGCCCTTGGCTCAAGTCCAAGACACCCTTGATCAAAACAGAGGAAGAAAACGCACCAGAAAGATCTATCTAATGTGGAAACAAGACACTTTGTTAAATTAGGCTCCCAGATACTTATTGCTAGTATACTCCTTCCCTGCTTGCCCCTCATGCCCAACTCATTCAAAGTCTTAATCCAGTGTTCAATCACTGCCACAGCAGAAAACTGTACTGGCATAAATACTGCCCTAGTTTCACTAAAGGACTCATAAGAGGGAAGGGTCCCAGACTAATTATAAGCTGACTTACTACAATCCACATATTTCACAGTAATTAGTAGAGATTTGAAAACAAGTATTTTAAAATGGAGTTGACATCTGTACCAGAGTCCTAGCAGTTTGCCTTTTGGGACAATCAAAGCTTGCATGCTTCTAATACTCTTACAGTAACTACAGTTACTTTTTACGTAATGCTTGTACTCAATAACTTGCTAGAAGCCACAGAAGAACTTTCATCCGGAGCCACCTGAATGATACTGGCACATTAGGTTTAGCCGATTTCTCCCCTCCCTCCAACCAGCACTGCCTGAGCATGTTGTACCTGTTTGTTGTTATCCACAGAAATTGCTGAGGGGAGACAGAATTTTCTCATCTCCATTTGCAGTAACAAGCATTCCAGGACACAGTAACACTAATACTTGTCTCAAGGGACCACAGCAAGAACAACAAAAATAGAGTGTATACAGGGTGGAGCAAAACTGCACACGAACATCTTAGAATTACCTTGGATGGTCTCTCATCATTTTCTATTTTCATTTGCTCTAGATGAGGAGAGAGGAAAAAAAAGGTTTTACAAATATGTCAGTTTCCTTCCTTTGCTCTTCCTCCAAAACAAACGTGCTCTGAGTTATCTGTAACTAACACATACTTCAGGAATTCCTCTTTTGTACAATCCTGGTATAAAGGGGGACCAAGATTAGGTATGATGACCAATTAAATGTGAGCACTGTTGTGCATAAGAACACAGCGATTCTAAGAAATGCAATGGCAAGATCAAAGCTGTTTTTCTTTTTTGTAACAAACGCTCTGCTATTGCTGAGTTTTCAAGCTGCTTATTAATGGTGTGTTGATACGCAGCTGAAGGGCTACAAGATGTTTGCGTGTTGTGTCTACACAGTGAGCAAGCCTTACTGCCAGCAATACTTTCCTCCTCCATACAACCGTGTAGCTAATTACAAAGTAAAAAAAATTTATTTCTGGAAAATAAAAGAGGTGGAATGCAGAAGCTAGAGCTTGGCAAGACATTTTAAGCTTTCCCTAGAATGAAGGCAAGGCACAATGCTTTACGTTTCTGAACTTCTCTCATTTATATCATTTATATCATTTATATAGCAATATACTACACAAAGAAATACACAATTTGTGGATGTTCAGCTGTGCAGCTTTAATGCAGCACATCAAATGGTCCTGAAAAGACAAAATATGTAAACATCCCCTTCCCATTTCCTTTTAAAAAATTGCTTAATTTCTTAATTTATGTAATTCCAGATGAAAAAATGATACCACCAAAAAGGTTTGGTTTGGTTCACTATACAAGTTCCAAAGATACAGCATTTCAATTCAGAAATACAAACTAGGTTTAAGTGTTAGTAGCCTTAATGGTTGGATGGTTTCTCCTGAACACATTATGCATACCATTTCTAGAAATGGATGTTCTAGAAAATTATTTACATTTATTGAACAGATGCATCTTAGCAGCTACAAGAAACAGCTGAATTTTTATGCAGCCAGGTTATCAGACTATCTTTGCCAGTATATCCTCATAGTTGTTCTTGGTTCCCTAACAATCATTAGGAGTAGCAAACAGCAGCACAGGAGATAAAGGTGCTTACAGTGGTAAGTGCAACAAACTGCTCAACACCACGTAAACAAAATGTTTTGCTTTTAATAGTCTAAATACCAGAGCATTAAAGTAGTTATATTTATACACCTGGTATTCTAAATTATACAGACATGACAGTCATTGTATGTATGTCATTTATAACTGGATGGAGAATGTCTCAGTCTCTCTCTCTACTATCTTTTCAGAAAGGTTACCAAATGCAGCTTTTTTACTAGTTGCTGTATTTAAACTACAGTTCCAAATGAAGACGTTACTATGTTCCTATAACTGTTGTTTTTTTTCTCTTTGATGTCTAAAACAACTAGATGACATTCTGCCATTCTTTACTTGTTTTTAATGTCAAAATATTTTTTACCCCAGTAGACATAGTATTACACAAATAAAAATATGAATCAAAAGAAGTATTTCAGTCCAGACCTGGGATTTTGGTGAACACTGAGACCAGTGTATACAGCAGTTCTTTCAGTCTTTTACATCTAGAGAATGTTTTTCCACCCAAGTTGTCAGGTACATTCCTTAAGTAGTTTCAGAATGACGAGCCTGAACTGTTTGGAGAGTAAACATCTATGTAAACATACATGGAGGCACTTTATGAGTGTAGCTGGGCAGAGATCAGAGAAACACTGGTGACAAATGGGAATCAAGCACCCATCGTTTGGATTTCTGTGGAAGGAATTAAAGATGCTCCGTCAAAATTACTTATAACTAAGGCATAAAACTGCAGTGATTTTGAATGCATGCCTGTATTTTAATTCACTAGTTACATATACCACTATGTAAGATTTGCCCCACCATAAGGTAAGCCGAAACATTGTTATAACCAACACAGGCACCTTTGCAGCCCCATTCTGTGGTTCTCTCAGACAGAAATCTATATCCCCAAAGCTCTTACATTACCAAAGCTAAAACTTGTAGCACTGACTGCATCTCAGACCCATCTATACCATCTATGCTTCCTTGATCTGCAATATGTCCTGCACATGAAACCTTGCCTCTCTTGTAGCACTTTTCACCAGTGTAGAGAGATAAAACCTGATACCACATGCAAACTTTTAAGCAGTTCTAGCCAACGCTCCCTCAATGGGTATCCTGCAACCAATTTGCACCAAAGCAGCCAACAATGGCTTATAGGCCAGCAGAGATCTAAAAGATAAAAAAAGTATTTCTTGGGTTGCTGTTGGCAGGGAGCAGGGGAGGAAGAGAGAAGGTTTACAAGCAAGTTATTCACAGGATCTCCCTGGAGATTCTCCCCACAAATTTTGAAAGCATGATGAACCTTCACAGGACATATTTTAACCCTATCAAGAGCCAAAAAGGATCATTGTTCAGGACACTTTCACTCTCCTAGCTCACACAGACCTGACTAAAGAGTCTTTGGCCATCACCCAGAACACAGTTCCACACAACCCTGATAGCACTTACCTCCAAGAGCTGCACTGGGTGCTGAACAGGAGTTGGCCCTGGGACACAGTCTACAAAGCACAAGATCAGGAACTTCAGTCACTCAAGAACTCTGGTCTCTAGGTCACTATCTAGCTTATTGTAACAGCACAGCTGAGATCCCCAGCTCCTCTTGCAACAAACCAGTGCAAACAGCTGCTTGGACATTTCCACACTTGTTACACCTGTCCTCCCATCAGGTCCCGGATCAGACCCAGCTGTGAGGCCAGCCAGCTGGCTGTTTGGCTTCCATGTGGGAGGTAAAGCTCAGTTAGATTGCATAAAGGCTTCCAGTGACTGACAAGAACCATGCAAAGAAATCCAACTTTTTTTTTTTTTAATAGATTTAATTTTTTCTATAGCCACTGTCTTTAAAAATTCTACAATTCTGGTACTAGAGCCACCTCATTCACATGTGCCAACCAAACTGTGTCTGCCACTGATTCAACAGGACCTGTAGTCAAGACATGTTTAAACATGGTTTTCAGACTGCTGCAGACAAAGCCAGCAGGGGCTGCTTCTCTGGGTAAGGTCTAAAGCTAGCAGTCTCAGAAAGATGCTTCCTCTACTTTCATTACTTTTTCTTTGCTAATAGAAAACGTTTTGGTGTTGTTTGGGGGTTTTGGGGAGGTTTCTTTGCAAACAAAAATAAATCTAACAAATGTATTCACTTTTCTCTTTAGATTAACATCCTGATTTCTGAAAAACAAATTGGACAAGGCAGAATTGAGCAACACGGCCATATTTTTCTAGTTCTTTTGGATCACCACCATTTAAAACTACTTCTTTTCTGGAGAATATATAGTTTTAATTAATCGTAGTATTTTAAATCAATCCATAATGAGCAAATCCAATCTTTTGTTATATTAAGTCTCACTTAATAATACACTCACTAAAAATGATGAAAATGTTAAATATGCAAAGGCTGTTAAAAAAAAAATCCTAAATAAAGTCTGTAAAGGCCCAGTCCACGCAGGATCTGAGCTACTGACTGAAGGAAAAGCAGGTTGTTCTCCCTACTTTGCCTGGATGTGAACAGCAGTTATGTGGAGGCTGAGGATACACTGCAGTTCTCATAAGCTTCCTGCCAAGCAATGCAACCTTTATTTCTGGAGCTTCATAAATTTTCTACAGAAACAAAAGATTCTTCTACCCTCATGCCAATCTACCTGTACTACCATTTTATATGAAAAAACTATCAGATAATTTAACTTTCTCATTTAGTCAAACAAATTAAGAAATTAAAATCAACAAATTAAGACAATCTGTTATTTTTGGTAGGATTTTAAAAAGGAAGAATTTTTTTAAATACTACTTCTTTATCCAACCTAGAACCATTTCTATCCACCAAAGGAAAAAGACTGAGGATTGCCTACATATGCAGGATTTTCCAATTAACTGCTTCTGTTTAATTATTAAACAACTACATTAGGCTCAACAGGAAGAATTTTTTTTCCAGAATAAGACTGCTCACACATGAGTTAATCAGAAACAATTTCATGTTTAAACAAGTACTACAGAAGTATTCAGACAAAAAAAAAATTTAGTTCCTCTGCAATTCCAGTTTTATTCAATGAAAAGATTCATTGCATGATGCTGCCATGACCAGGCAGGCTTAGTGAGTGAACTGCAAATCTAATCAGTTTGGCCAAGGGTTTTATGGAAGCTGCTGTGCTGGCTTTGCTGACTTCAAGTGATTTTTTTCCTTTGTTCATTTGCTGCAATCAACTAAAATCTAGGTCAAGGAAGGAAAGGTCATTCTTTAATTATGAAAGTGCAAATTTTTATGCAGTATTGGAAAGGTTTCAAAAGCAGTTTTGAATTCTGTATTCATTGTGTATTCTGTTTTCTCACTGTTTTTCCCCACCTTTCTATACATCTAAATTTTGAGCACCTTCATAGGAAAAGGCAAAACAACTTGTGCCTTGTAGGCAATCAACATCTAATGCATTTAGTTTTAAACAATTATTTCAGTAACATTATGAATTGGTAAAAGATTTATGGCACAAACACATTTCCACATTTCTGTACACTGTAACTGCTCTGATGTTTATTTTCAGACAATCACTTGATTGGTCATACTCTCTGACTTAATTCTGTCAGGGGAAACTTTTTTCTGGGAGTTCTAAAAGTCAGGTTTTGAACTTTCATATAGTAGTCACATTTAAATAAGCCCAGTCTTATTTTATGTGATAAGAGGAACTATTCTAAAATACACATTATAACAACTATATATATTTTCTTCAACAGCAGTCATTGGTCTCTGTGTGGGTGTGCTGGGAGTGTTCTGCCTTGTTCGTTTACATGCCTTACACACCAGAAATCTCAAAGACAACACTCCAAACCTATCCAAGCTCATTCCACACATCTGGGAACACAAACAAGTGAGGAAGGTAAAATGATACAGGCTGGGAGAGGTGCTCTCAGTTTTCAGTAGGGCTGTACCTTTCCTATCATTTCCTGCATGGCACACATCTATTGCTTTCTTTGCTTGTGGGTGTGTGTTTTTAGGACATACCAGACAAATAGTATGTTTTCTAGCATACAAGCAAGTAAACTACTGTGAATTTCTGACCACACAGAGTGAAATACATGCATCAGTTCCTGTTACTCAGCTTCTTCTAAAGTCAATCAGCATCTTCAAAGATCAAGGTCCACTTTTAAGCAATTGAGCAACCTAACTGGCAGGTAGATCAAGGTACGATAATTCACGTCTTGACTGCAAATAAAGGTACACTAACCCATTTTACTGTGGAACTGTTCCTAACATTAATAAAAACAAATGCATATATTCTACAGTAATGATGTATTTTTCACACAGAGCATGAAGTACTATCTCAAAGCATTTTTGTTCTTTCCCTGTGAGGTATAGCAGTATTACAATCTCTATTTCCAAGTAGAAAAGATTGACAGTCTATTTAAGGGCAATAGAGTGCCCCAGTATCACAGAGGGAAGCTGCAGCAGAACCCACAGCCACAGCAGGTTTCTGAATTCTCCTTCATCCTCTGCCTTATTAAAAGAAAGCCCATCTAAACCTGAAAATTTGCAAGGTCACTTCTGCACAGATATCAGCTGCTGAGCTGGGATTTAGGTATATATGCACATTTGGCTAAGAGTTCTCTTCCAATGAGTAACACACCGTGTTAGTAAAAAGCATGCTACTTTGTAGGTAAGCACTAATGTCCCTCATCACGCTTTCTGACTCTACATATCTGGGAATTTTTGCAGTACAGTGTGAGTTGCAGCTGTACTTATCAGAGTATGTGTTCAGTGTCAAAACATTCGTCTGTTCCACTTCATTACTTCATTTTCACCCAATATTTAAAGACTCCACGAGATCTCTCTGTTCCATTCCAACCTTCAACATGCCAGTTTTCAAGCCCTTTACTGTCACCTCTGGAGCTGACCGACCGTTATGGTGAGAAAGAACTGATTTGTCTGTGTTTGTGGATAAACAACTATCAGATCTACCAGGTGTGCAGCAGCTAGAAAAGAAATCTGAGCAGCTAAGTGTTCTGCAGACAATAAACAGCAGTCAACAGATGTTACAAGCACTTGCTGACCAGCTGCACATGGCAGGACAATCACCATGCGGTGGGATCAGGTCATGGTACAAGTCTGTGCCTGTCAGTAGTGACTGCAAGTCTTTGGATCCTGTGTTCTTCTGCATGCCAAATTTATGTCAGCCTCAGGATGACAAAATGACAGCTGCTTTGAGAGGGAAAAATCAGGGTATCAGTCTTAGGAGGAAAGTTTGCATCACTCAACAATCTGTTTGGTGTCAGAAAAGGAAGCTGTTACAGGAAGTAGTCCATTTTCAGACACATGTAACCATTAACCATAGGTTGCATGCGGAAGTACAAGTATGGATCAATTACAGGAATTAATATCTAAGTCAATTAAATAGGCTTCCCTAGACTTGTAGGTAACAGATTGTCCCTATTTAGAAACTAAATCGTTGTGATGAAGTAGGAACATAACAATACTCTATTGTAGATAGTAAAATTTAATTTCATTTGAAATACTAGTCCTATCATATTATTCAGTTAATATTAAAATGCCAAGTTGCTTTGCAACAGCTCTACTTCTCCATAAATTTGTTGATACGTGCTTAGTATTACTGGGTATGTAGTCTTACTCCAATTTTGTGTTCATCATAATAGAAGAGGTATTTGTGATTTACTTCAATTTGAACAGTGGCTTTTTGCCACTGTTTATGATAGGGAATGCTGCATAGTTTCAGTGTATTCACTCTTATTTTGTAACTCTTGCTGCATCTAAATAATCCTAGGGTGATCTGCTGCTTTCCACTACTGTGCCCTGCTTCCTATCTACAGGTAGCCCATTGCTATTTGAGGTACAAGGCAGAAAAAGAAGTAGCATACCACTGTCCATTGAGAGTTATTTTAACATACACTTCATTTGTGAAGTATCTGAGTTCTTTTGTGGTTAACATTGCACAATGTATTGAAATAACTTGGGTAGCTAAAAACAGTCTGACCATGGCTATATATATGTGTATATATGTTGACAGATGCAGCAGTGAGCCCATATTCCAGTGCTTCAAGCTAGGTCATGAAAGTATGTCAAGTATCTGCCCCCTACATCAGACCTACCCTTTGAGAATCCCTCAGAAGTTTTCCCTTGTTTTGCAGGCCAAAGATGCTTTTTCCTAAGGGGCATGGGAACACACTGTCAGCGGAATGTTCCTGGTGTGCCCCAGACAGTCTGGGGCTGCGTTCTGCAGAGAAACAGCAGCACTGACAAGGCCGCCACAAGTCATGTCATGTTTCCTGACATTGTTCTTTATTCACCACTTCTTCATCATTTCTGGAATATCTGAATCACCTTTATTCCTGCAGAGTGTGTATACATTGGCCTTGCATTGACCCACACTGCAATTCTCGTAACAGGGCACTTGCAAGAGAAGTATTTTCAAACACTATAAAAGTCCAACCATTGTGACTCAAACCTCCAGAGATCAAAAATGTAGCCAGACTCGGGTATGTCAGTGACATTATGGAATAGTTACTGGCAAGCTGTTTTCAATATTGTCATAATAATATAGTGATATAATAACATGGAGCTGAAACTCCTGAAGACTGGAAGCACTATTTTGTCAGACCAGCATACGCTAAGAGTTGTATCAGCAGAATATAAAACTCAATGTGAACACATTCAACAGAAATAAACACCTCTAGTCAGACTCCATTGTAGAACAAACACAACACTCTTTTGAAAAGGCATTTGTTTTCTTCCTAATAATTTGTAAGAGCAATAGAAGAATTTTTTTGCAATGACGCTTTGCTGGGAGGGGATGGGGGAGTGAAAAAAAAGAAAAAAGGAAAACCTTAGTGTAACAAATACCCTCCAGGACAAAATATTTTCAGGTAACCACTTCAGAAAATTTTTACTTTTAAAGCACTTTGAGTCAGGGAAAAAAATAAAAATATATAAGTACCAAACTCCTGTATCATTCTGCCATCAAAAAACACAATACTTCCAGTTCTCAGTACAAGGAATGTTTTACTCTGGTTTGTATGAGGTTTTCTTTCTTTTTTCATTATTATTAGTAAGTCAACAGCAGCTTTTAGTATCTTGCAAGAGAAGTTTCAACAAAGCTGCAGTATGATATTTTCTGTGATTAGTAAATCAAGACTAGAACATATGCCCACATGCATCCTCCACGGTCTACTCAAAAGAGAGGGAAGACATCAGTTATGTCTGTTGCAACATTCCTTATTTTTATCTCATAGATCAAGATCCTTTGAGAAAGAGAGGGCATGGCCTGTGAAGACACTAATACAGGCTTCTTGATTAACCCCAAAAAAGTGAGAGACTGCATTACCTTTGCCACAAATCATCCTCTGCGGGGATTTCCTGGTGTGAAGGCATTGAAGAGGTAGCCACAGCTAGGGAGGTCTCATTAATAGCAACATAGCTGCACTGGCAACACAGTTCTAGAGGTACAACCAGAGGAGGCACTGCAATGTTTTAGGGACTCACTGGTGGACTCCTGGCTTTCTCCAAACCTTGAAATTTGTGAAGTTCAGAGTTTGAACTGTGATTTATTGAAAGGGCAGGGCAAATATTCACTTTTCTTAATAGACGAATATTGAGAAAAAGTCTCAGTAGGACCCTATTGGAGTTTCAGCCACTGCAACTTTGCTTCTTCCCCAACAGTTACAATTATGAAATTACAGTTTTAATTTTATGAAATAACAGACACATCGACTCATAAAAAAGATCAGATAGCTTAATATTCTTCCTAAGAATTGTCAATAGTATTCACCTTAGAGTGTGTAATAGAGTAGTCCTTCTCTTGCTGTTTACTGCTGGTGCTCTGCACATTACAGACTTTGTTTGGACATGAGTTCATCCAGACCACTGCATTTACTGACAGTTTCTAATTTATATAACCCAATTTGTATTTATAATTTTATTATTGACCTCTACAGCACAGTGGAAACAAGATATGCAATTAAATTGTACACTTTGTGAAAAGGGACTTTCTGCTTCAAACTCTCCTGCTCCACTATTGTTATATGATCATATGTGAATGAACATTTCATAGTCATATTATTAATGATTTTATAAACTTCTGTCATGTCCCACTTCAATCATCTCTTTTTACACAGAAGTCTCATTGTCCAATTATATCTCAAACAGATTTATCATATGTTTCTAAACACTTTGGGCATTCTTTGTACTTTTGTATTATGCCTTTTGAGACAGAATTGTCAAAATACCACAAAACATTCAAGATGTAGCACAGACATGGATTTAGAGCAGTAGCATAATTATATGCCCTGCTTCATATGGTATTCCATTTGTAATTCCTAATTTACTAATTCCCTTTTTGATTACTACTAACCATTGAGATGATGGTGGACTTACCACAGGAAGACCAGGATCTTTAATGGAACAAGTTAATTCAAAGTCCATTTTTTAATTCAAGCAAGTTCTTTGTACAGTATGAACCTCAGTCTTGCTATTTTATTTCTCAGACATTTCTGTAAAATTTTTTCTTTAGAACCTGCTTTAGTTTTGACCCACAAAAATTGTATAGAGGCAGTAAAGATTAGCTCCTTAATGCTCACATCCCTTCTTAGGTTTTCAAACATGGCAAACAGCATAAATCCCCCTGGGATTTCTATCTGTGAGAAATATGAATTCCTCCTATTTTCTTCAGCCATCTCTTAATCTCCAAAAGGATCTTCTCTTCATTCCACCCCAGTTTAAGTTCTCAAGGGCTCAAAGTAACTTGAAAAATCCAAGGTGATTGTGACAACTGACTCACCTGTTTATCTACAAGCTCATTACCTGCTTGAAAGAATTCCAAAAGGCATGATGTCCCTTTGCAAACTCCATATTTTCCATGTTTCCACTAATACTGTTCTCATTACAAATCCTATTATGTTCCTGGATTAAAAGTCAGCTTAGTTTCTGTAGTTTCTCCCAAGCACCCTACTTCAAACTTTCTCAGATGTACTCCCCTTTATTCCTCTGGTACATGATAAACAACAGTTAAAACTCCATTTGGGGGAGTTCAGAAATTTCATAAATGCTCTCATTCGAATCTCAAGAACAGTAGTAAACCCATATAAAACTCACAATTAAGAAAATACTGAATCAGCTGATGATGCACTGAGGAAGTAGGATGAACACACACAGATTCTTTATTTCCATGCTCATAGTTATGCACCTATATCTGTTAGAACATGTGTAATTGCCAAAGCAGAGCCTAAAAAAGGCAGGCTGCTGTCTGTTCCTTATCCCCAGTCTTATCAAGCTGTAATCTAAGGAACTGAAGAAGCAGCATTAACCCAGAAGTCATCTGCCCTTCTGAAGGTTACAAGTATTTCCTCCTCCCTTCACCCCTCAAGTTACCAGCAGGCTGTAAGTCTCCCCAGTATAAACGCTGTTAAATGCATCTACTCTTTTCAAGCAGGCTGCTGGTAGCAACTGACTCATTACAATTCAAGTGGCAGCATGAAAATCCTTTAGAGAGCAAGCATCTATTAAAATCTCTAGTTTTCTTGGGCTCATGCTCATCTTCCAACAATGGCATCAGTAAAAGGGAGTAATTTTTCAAGCAACACAAATTTTCTGAATTCTCCATGGTTTCCTGCATTGTATTCTATTGTTGTCTCATTTCTTATTTCATTATGACAGTCTCGACTGTCCTGTGTGCGCTTACTTGGTTTTTTTCTTATTCACATAGCGACTCAGAACAAAAGCACTTCTTGAATGTTTTATGAGAAGACTTGTCTCTTTCATGTTAAAGAAGCTGCATCACTACAGTAAACCAACACCTAAATATTTGTGTGCCTTGTCTCCACATGCCTTCATTAGAGAGACATAACCTTAGGTGTTCTTTATATGAATGCACATTCATCGTTATAAAATTCTTGGCAGTTCCATATTATCCTACTTACAAACTGTGTAGATGATTGTAGTCTCCTGGCTGAGCAATAACCTTCCAATGGATCAGCCTCTGTCACCACAAGAGAAAGGGCTCCTCAGCACAGCCTGTTAATCTCTACATAAGCAGATGGGCACTCTGTGCTTTTTCTAAGACTAGGCAGGTATTTTCCTTGCACCAGACGGGATGGCACTTAACCACTGAAGTTCCACTGTGTTATCTGTTAGTCAACATACTTCTCATTCTAATCCATACTATGCAACATAGCATTTAATCTAATCCATAACATTTAGAAACCAATCCAACAAAAGAATTTGTATTCTAAGCGGCACAGCTCCACTTATTTGCAACACACTGCTCTTCCATACCCTTCATATTTGACCCTTTTAACCTTCCTAGCATTCAAAAATACATTATGCAGAATGAAAATTCATTATTCAAAGGTATAAAAATATATAAAGACTTTATTTTAAAATCTATAGCTCAGAAAGTAGTCTTCAATTGTAGAAAACCTCAAGATTTTTCCACAAATTACTAGTGGAAATAAGAGTGGATATAAACAGGGAGGATACTGGTATGTTTCTAAAAAATAACAAGAAAGATCAGTTAGGGCAGAGGCAACAGAAGGTACTACTTTAAAAAGCTTTTTTTTTTTTTTGTTTTTACTAGTAGCTTCAAATATTTTATTTTCCTGAAAACCGCAGTTTTAGAACTTCTAAAAAATAAGACCTCCTTTCTTTAAAGGGAAAATACAACCACGCTGATTTTCTAAAACCCATTCCAATATTTCATTTATCAATATCAAGAAGGGCACATTTGGCAAGAATGAAATTCTGGCAGTGACAGGACTATGGTTATAGGGTATTGAATCATTAGCTAAGTTTCCTTCTTACTCCTATTCCCCTCCTCCTTCCTTTTTTCTCTTTATAAAGCAGTAACCAGTGTGATTCTTGTTATAAAACTTAGTATCTTGAGTATTTTACTTCTTTCTAGTAATTCTGTCATTTAGCTTCAATAATGAGAGGACAGTTGGAAAAAGAAAGAAATAAATTAGTGATATTTAAGCCCTACTCTTGGAGATGCACATATGCTGACTTTATTACAGGAATACTTCCAATAATTGTAAAGGAAGCAATCAGTGAAATACAATTAGACATATGAATAAATATATGGAAAACTGAGGGCCTAGTAATCTTCTAAATATAGGAATTTAATCATTTTCTTATTTAAAACAAACATGTTCAGAATGAAACCTTCAGAGCTCTCAAACAGGCCTGTGGATGCCTGACAATGCCTGATTTCTGGACAACATGGTCCAAAACCCCCCTTTCAGATAAATAGTTTGACATACTGAATGATATAGATGCAATCTCAACTCCTGGACAGTGTCCATCCTGTCTTTTGAGTGGTACTCCTACTAACACAGAAAATACTCAGTTGTGTCTCCCTTTCCTCTCCATGCTCTTTCCCAGAACACAAGAATCTGGTGGGAAAATATGCAAAGCAGGTTCTCAGTGTCACTACATGTGGACACCTCAGCTAGGACAACACTACCACTCTGCTGTCACCTTTTCTGGCTCTTGTGTAACTGCTATTTCTGTAACTGGGGGATGCAGCCTGTGGTCAGGGTGATGAGCAGGTAACCACAAATTAAGATTTTAAAGCATTTTCAGTTGGGACTTTGGTTTATGCTACTTTCTTTTGCCCAGCCACATACAGTTATTTATCTTTATTTCCTTAATATCCATTGTTACTCTTTAGATATGAGTGAGGTTCAGAATGACCTCCTCTGAATGGAGCAGAGTGCTGGCCTTTGATACGTGAACTACGCAGGCTCCTTTTCAGAGCAGAAGAGTGCAGGAACCATATATGCTTATCACCTGACGATGAAAGGGGCCCTGGTTTTCCACTGCCCAGTTGCAACTGCAAATACTTCTGCCTCAGGAACTGCAGTGCAAAACTATATGATAAGAACTATTATTCCAAACAGGCGTTACAATGAAATCTGCTCAAAGGTTAACCTGTTAGTGATGGCCCATTATTTTAGGATTACAACAGCTGCCTACACTTACCAATCATAAACAATTCTTTAATCAGAACCCAATTCATCCTTCTGCCTCTTTAATTTAACCTTACTGAATTCTGTTATCTGAGTTTGGATTTACAGGAGTACAATATTTTTGCATTTTTGTCATCTGATTTCTCTATAGTGTCTGAATGATTGTTCTTTGGTTTACACAACTTCATTTGAAAGTCACATTAATGCATTTGAGGACCTTTTAAAAAGAACTATCTTGCCATTATACAAGAAAAACCCCAAACTTCTATTGTGAAAAGTAAGTGATCTTGGCTTATTGTTTCCTTACTTTTCTGTCCTGATCACACAGAAATACTGCGAGTATCCCAAATGCCACTGTAAAATAAGAACTGAATTTTTCAGAAATTACATCTCATCCTCGCTCTTACTTTAAGAGGCATTATTTCACCTGCAGCTAGAATGAGAGTTGTAATTAATAAAACCTTTTCTATAATTCTGAGGCACAAATTAGAACTAAAGTGTTCACATAAAACTGAATTGTAAAGTATAAAGCAGCACACTATTGTGACTGCTGTGAATTAGGGCTACATAGGGCTTCGATTTTTATATAAACAACAAAAGTAAGAAATGAACAGAAGCTAACTTCCATTCTGTTTGTTCTTAGACTCTTAATATTTAAACTAAAAGTCACAAATGCAGGTTAAAGAAAACACACCAACAGCCCACCGGGCCATGAACAACCAGCGCAGACCACCTCAGATCTCTGCATAACTATGCTTGAAAAACAAACAGTCTCCTGGCGTGGCTAACAAAATTCGTGAAATAAATTAAACAGAATGACTGAAAAATAAAGTTAAGACACCAACTGGCACTCAGTGGAGAAAGGAGAGGGGAGATGATATGCAGCCATTTCTCCTTTTTGTGCTTCTTTGTCAGCATCCATTTACAAGCATCACCCCCTGATCACAGGCAGTGGTGAGGTTCCCACACTGTCATTTTCTCCCAGCAAACTGAGAAGAAAACAAGGTCTTTTCAACCCTCCTAGTTAGTGTCAACGAGACCCTTTAGCACATCAGAAACCTCTCCCTTGCAGCTGCTCTGCATCCTCCCACACAAACACCCCTTCCCAAAGGGGATCACCAGTTCTTGCTTTTCCTCTCTTTTACTACTGTTATTACTAGGAATTTTCACTTCTTTCAGTAGTGTAATTGAAGATTTCCTCCTTGTCTGTGCCTCTCTGGGGTGGCAGACAGGCTGGGGACTCTCCTGAAGACACCTCTTGCCACTGAGTGAGCTGAATCCAGGAGAAAAGTAGGGACTGACCCTGAAGGTACCCTGAATAACTGTGCTTCTCAGACACAACGAAATTTCTCTCAGCACTCACCCCACCATCAGCACATACCAACAGCACGTTGCTGACCTTCTCTACCCTGTGCCTTTGGGTCAGGGTGCCCAATGCTTGCCTTTCCTCCCAAATGAGAGAGATGCACATGAAAAAACACCCGATGCTCTGCTCTAGTGCCAGCGCGAGACTTTGGGGCTGTCGGCACCATGGCTGATCGCCATGTACACCACGTACTGGAAGGCAGGAGGAGAGCAGCGGGACAGAAGCCAGTTTGAATGCTGACTTCATGGTCTGCAAGACAGGGGATAAAGGAAAAGGAGAACAGTACAGACAAGACTGAGCAGCCTTGATGCCTGGAAAATTAAAGCCGAGTAAGAGTTGCTATTTCTCAATTCCCATCCTCACTGCTAGGTACCTTATTTCTGGCTAAGAGGTGACAGCCGTCTCTTCTGAGCAGAGGAACTACTCCTCCCTAACTCCTCCCAGCTACACCAGCTAGGGAGGGGGAACCCGCCGGAACTGGGTGCTCCAGCCGGGATCCCGCAGTTGCCGCACTGACAGCTGGTAAAAGCATGCAGGCAGTCCCTACCGACCCTGGGCTGCAATGTCGAACTGCTGCACTATTACATAGCTATTAATAAATACAGGAGTGAAACCAAATGCCTCTGCCTTGACTTCTTTAAAAGGCCAAACTCAGCCTTCTAATTAGTCTATTTCTAGCCGTCCATCCAATCAGATTCCAGTGCAGGAGCTACCCCATCCAGGCATACAGTTCCCGCTGACCTAGCAAGGTGCATGTTTCAGCCACAGCAAGATGTGAAACTAGGCAGTAGGAGGATTCGACAAAGTGAATTTTCCTGCTCTTCAAGCTATCCTGTAACATATAAAGGAAATTGCACTTGCCCAGCAGTACTTCACCCTCTAAACCCTTAGGGGTTTGCATCTCTGTCTTCCAGTCCTACTCAATAAATACAACTTCGTATTTGATATTCTGACCCCCCTTTCTGCATTAGAGAAGTCCCTGACTTAGAAAGTCAGGGAAGAAATCCCTGTTGGCTTAAAAAAAGCCTCCTCCCTAAGTTTGCACAGATCACCTCTGAGGCCAGGAAGGTTTTGCATTAATGTATCAGTCTGGCTGCGAGAACATGCACATAACCACAATCATCACGCTACATATGCGCTAAACATGCATCTAAGCCAAGGGTCCTTGTAAACCAACAGACAAACAACCAAACCCCACAACTTAATAATGATATAGAGGAAAATTGTTTCTAAAACAGAACAACAACATTCTAAAAACATTTCCCTGTTTTCTGAAGCATAAGTGGAGTTTCAAGTCTCCTCATGAAACTGCGATAAATATTCTTCATTATTTTGCCACTTTATTAGCTATTTTGGGGACTGAATTACATGGAGTATTCCACATACAATGTTCTTGGCAGCATATATTAATTTTATAAAACTCCAGTACTGTCCATTTTCACATGGAAGTTCTCTCTTGCAAATGAAACACAATAGTATTACTGGGATGTAGAAGAATCATCATTCTGTCTGATGCAAGAGAAACTTGGTAACAAGTTTTAGAGGGAGAATAATCAGTCTCTGTAACAGCTTTCCTCTTTAGAGGTTTGGAGTTGGCTTGTTTCCTTTCAAGTGCCGAAAAACTCTAGAGGGGAAGCAGTTGTTTCCTGCATACCAAAATGCTTTGTCATTTACCCAAAAAAGCTGCCTGAAATAGTTGCTAACATTCGTTTTCCCCACCTTTCCAAATAAATGTGTAAATATGTAAAAATGTTGGTCTGTCTTCTCCATCCTCTCATTCACCTTTGACACTGATCAATTCCCTTTCAGCAGCCAATGGTCCCCTGGTCAGCACAAGAGGACGTTCTGAATTTCCAATTCCCATTCCAGCTGCAAAGTCTCTACTTCTTCCCCCCACTGCATTTAGCAGAGTATGTTTATGGGTGCTTCTGGGAGAGATGAATAGCCTTTTTAAGGAGTAGCATGGGCCACAAGGACAAAAATGCCACTGTCAGGAACCTGTCAGGTGTTGTAGGAATTGCATCACAGGATCTCCAACATGGTACAAGGAGTGATGCAATGAGGACATTCAAGAAATCGATCAGCAATGTGGATCCGTTGATCTCTTCTCAGAAATCATTGATGTCCCAGAGTAGTACATTAGCAAGTATGACTGGGTTTTGTAGAAATCCCCAACGCAATAGGAAACATCAGTAAAAGTTTTTCTTAACTCCCAAGTGCACCTCCTAGACAACCTGTCCTCACAGAGGTGGGAGAGGCTGCCTCTCCCCGTAGCAGCCCCAAACTTTACCACATCCTTTTTGTTTTCACTACTGGTTTTCACTGTTGTTACTAGGTGTGTTCCACCCATTTCCACAGCTTCACTAGCACCATGGGACAAAGGAGATACAGCTCTTGGAGTTTCATGGAAAACCCTGAAGAAAATGCAGCAGAAATGAAATAACCAAGTACCTACTGCTGTTGTGATACAATATGAAGCCCCCAGATGCCATTCTTCCACAGACCTGAGATAACACATGAAGTATTCTGGTTTTATTCCTCTGTTCTTTTTTCTATAGTCTCATTGCATGCAATGGTTAAGCAGCTGCATCTAGCCCTCACCCAAAATAAAATAAAATTAGAGCCACAGCATCCAACCAGCAGGCAGCTGCCGGGCCACACAAGCATGCAACTTCTTGGCAGATTTTGGATTCTAGCTTGCAGCTTTACAAGCATAGAAAGGAATTATAATAATTCTATAAACTGAGATTTTCCAGCAGCTACTGGGAACTGCTGGCTGTTGTCTTGGGACAAGGACAAAGACAGCAGCATTTCTTGCAGTGGCCACATACAGCACCACTATGGAACCTCGGGTGACTTCAGCACATTAATGCTGATAATGAGCTTGTGGCAGTGCAGATGATCACACATGGATGAGCATTCAATTACTCATCCTGTGGTTAACACGCAGTGAAAGCAAAGACTACAGCCATGCAGGCCTCCACAACTTTCATTTCATAAAGCGCCATTAAATCTTCATCAAATAATGACAGCTTTGTCCCCACGCGCTGGGGCTGAGCAGGGGGTGGCCGATCTTGTTTTGCAGAGCCCTTAGAAAACCAGCACAGGCCCTCACCCACTGATTCAGGGGCACCACCAACTACCCCAGGCAGGACCTGAAGTGCTGACTTCAAGATGAAAATATTCCTACTTCATTCCCTGTGTCAAATATCCTCCCAGACTTACACACCAGATGTAAGTAGCTCAGCAGTCTCAGAAATAAAGAGGTCTCCCTTGAAGTCCTGAAATATATATTTGGATTTCTTTCTTTAAGACCTAGTTTGAGGAATTGACCTTTTTTATCACACAGATGGGAAACATTAAGCGTAGTTGATGTGGAAAAATTTTGTAATGGAACAAAATTATTTCTAGTACTCTTGCCACAGCCTGTGAAGCTGTATTCAAAAATCAATTCAATGAGACCCATGATCGTAAACACACCATCAGCAACAGTTTTGCTTCCCTGTGAAGATGTGTCCTCAGAAAAAAATGGTATTTTCAAGGATCTTTATGTGCCTAAATAAGCAGATATGTTCTTAGCAGATTTTCTGTGGGACTGAAACAGGGAAAGAGCTTAATTGCCACTGAAAACAAGGTAACCTTAAAATCAAAGTTAGATGCTCAAACAATCAGGCACATTGTAAAATGTACTTTTTTTATCTGTCTGAATATTTAAGCATTTGTATCTATTGAAGACCTACCATCCCTGCAGTGTTATTGTACTATATGTGTTAGCTCTATCCTTAAATAAATTCTTATTCTCACAAAATTATTTTTCTGAAGACTGTGCCCTCACCAAAATGATGATTAAACTTAGGAGTTAAAATACTATGAACTAGTAAATCAGATTATTATTTTTAAAAAACAGCACTAAATAGAATCTTTTCACTGCTTTAAGAGCAGATTATTTATTAGGATGCCGTTTTCTAAAATTATATTTTAAAAAACCCCAAAACCACAACAAATCAAACAAACAAACAAAAAAAGCAGTCCACAGATATTTCTCCTGGGTTCATTCTTTTAGAGCTGGTGCAAGCCATCTTTAAAATTCTCTAAGCTATGCCATAAAAAGTATTTGGGGAGCTGGCAGAACTGACACTCCCAATTCACTTAACTTCTGGGCACAGCTTCTGCTCCTAAACTGTGCAGCAAACACTAAGTGGAAACAATTTCCATTTGGTAAGTGTAGGTAGGCTGGCCTTGTCCTACTGTAGAAGTGAACCCAGTCACAATGCTCTAAAGTGATATTTCGAACCAAATTCTGTCTTTTGGGGCTGTTGTTATTTTGTGACTGACAAAAATGTAGGTACTTAGACCAGCCTCTGTGTAACTATTTCAGCACAGTATTTGAAAGGGGGGAAATGGTAGGTAACAAAACAAAATTAATATTTCCAGCTTCTTGTCTCAGTCAGTTCTGCAACCAAACCAATTTAAGATGAAAGCTTTCAAGCTATTTAGTTTATCATAAACATCTTACTGCCAAACTTGCCCAATTCAGTCGCCTGAGCTACAGGGGAACAAGTGTGGATGGAGACTTACTTACAGTTAGACTCTCTAGGGTACCATCTACATGGGACAATTTTCTAGCAATATACACCCAATACAGTGACACAAAAATCTGCTTTATTCTCCTTTCACTTAACCCTCTCTCCAGATGACATAAAGGTCCTTCTGAAGCTGAGCTGTAAGTGCTCACAAGTATGCTCATGTTGTGACAAGAAGAAAGCTTGGACCGTATTGTAGAAAGGTTGCGGACCATCTGACTTGGGTACTGCCAAGCAGAACCTGCCCATGAGTTTCTAAATTTTTTAACTTTAAAATAAAGAGAAAAATGAGCACTGGAACATCAGTTATCATTGGAGAGTAAGATAGTTGCTATGTCCACTTTCAGAAATCACTAATGTAGACCATAAACACAGAACACAACATTTCTAGAGAGCAACTACATCGAACTCCAATTCTCTAACTGAATCTGGGTACTGTTTTTGAAAACAGAAAGGTTCCTGTCCCCCAGCTTGAAGCAGAATCCCATTATTTTAATGATGGAAACAGTGTTGTGGCTACCAGCATTAATAAACAAACAAAAAACCCAAAACAAACAATCAAAAAGAAAACAAAAAACTCTTCAGTTGTGCAGTTAAAATCTAAGTTCCTCAAGTTTTGGTGATTTTCTAACTGGCACCAATCCCCACATTTGCAATGTCATATAGAAAACAAAAAACAAATGTAAATGGGACAGAGGAATCATGCATGACAATCTAAACTAGAATCAGCAGATTCCACCACACACACACCCCCCCCAACCCCCCGCCCCCGCCTGCCCCGATTCAGCGTGAAAAGGAAAAAAATTAGGCATTTGCATAAATATATTTTGTATTTGCTGATTAGTTTTACACAGCTTTGCAGATACTTTAAAGTAATAATATTGTCACAATGGCTGTGCAACAAATTTGTGCCTAAACAGATAAAAAACCCTACATGCCTGCGAAGGACCCAACAGCAACCATTTGGGGAATGGATTCCTTGGAACTGAGCATTCATAATCCAGTGCCTACTGTGCATTCACTCCCTTCAATGACTATGGTAATTAGGTTGTCTCATGTTATTGTGACCTACAATTTATCTATGGGGACACTCCAGGGGAGCTCTAGGTCTTAAATCTACTAATTTCACATTTAGAAAGACTCAGGCATTACAACAATGCTGAATTGATATGCAGAACATTCAGATAATTTTAAACACTTGAATCATTGTCCTCACATGTAAAAAGATCAGGGCTTCCTTCAAGCACACATTGTGTAAATTCACTGGGTGTGTCACATCACACTGAAAGGATGTTTGCTGAAATGCAACTGGGCCATGGAAGTGGTAGTTGATTAAGTGGAAAATAAGGAGCCTTGGGCACAATGACCTTTATAAACGACGCAGAAAATTTAAGCTGAGATTTACAGCAAACTTTTCTGGTCAGTTTTTTCTATGCTGATAATAAACCACCGTATATACGGTTAGTTCCTTGTACGGGTTTTTGCAACACGTATCCAGTTCTAACAACAGGTCAGACAAAGCTACAGTCTAATAATACCATCATGTTAAATAGTTAGATAGTTAATAGCTTAGTATCTGCAGTCCCAGCTGATTAATAGCATGGTCTCACTCTACTTATACATTATAGACAAATGGGTAATCATGCAGAAATTTTGCAAACAAGTTTCCACTTTCGACCAGAGCATCGACCCAGATCGGGCAAACAACCTAGAATCTAAATCATACTGTATGAGAGTTTTGGGGATCTTCTTACCATCTTCTGTACTCAAATGTAACCCAACTGCCAGACAGGTCATGACAAGCAAATATTCTCTACAAATTTCTGGACATTGACAAATGAGCTCTGAGCATCTTGCAGCAGCTGCTCTTTTAGGACATTGCTAACCTCACCTCCCCAGCCCTTCAGCAGCAGCTTAAGTAACTGCAGGAATCTGGGGATGAGAGAAGGGAGGCAGATACACACACTTCCCTTCTGCCCTGATGGAGAATGGAAAGAAAGAGGAGGGCAGACACCTTAGAGTGAGAAATGTCAAACTGCCTCATACGATTTGACATGTCTTCCACAGCCCTTATTAATGCAATAAATTCATTTCTGGGAGGGTCAAAAAAATTCAAATCACTGCCACAGTGAATGCTTAAAATTACACCGTAAGAGTTAGATTGAATACAAAGTATGTACAGGTTCTCCACTGAGAAAACTGAATGTATTTATTTTTTTAATTGAATCTAGCCATATAAAATGATCCTGGTAAGTAGATTAGAAATCTTACGTACTGGGCCCCCATGTGGTTTGCCTTTAATATTTGTGCATTCAATTACTGTTTTTGAAAAGCAGGAATTATTCATTGCAATTCTAATGCTATATTTATTCAGGATTTAGGCCTATTTTAAGATTAGGTCTGACTTAATTGTACCAAACTCAGCAATGTTGGAGTCAGAGTACTGTAACTCATTATCACATATCTGCCTGATACCTGCATTCTACAAATCCGTGAAGAAGAAGAGGAGAATACTTCCTCTTGCCACTGCTGGAATAAAATTAGAAGGTATCTGGGAAGTCTGAAAAGCAGTTTTATCCAGATGCTCCAGTAAAATACTTATTTTTGGATGAAAAACGTTGAAACATGAAATAATAAAAATATGTATGACAGAGGTAATTTACATCTCTCCACGTAACTCACAGGAAAAAATTAATTGTAGTAGCAAGAAGGCATTGCAAGAATCCACATTATGGACTAGGAGTTCACATCACTTGCTGCATGCAACACACATTAGGAAGAGGTGAATAGTCATTCCCATCTATTCCTTACAGAAGATTCACTGGCATCTCTACTAGATCTGCAGAAGGATAGTGCTCAAGGCATCTCAGCAGACATGAACCAGACAGTGCCCAGACCCAGGGCAAAGAGCAGCCCTCTCCTCTTACCACACAACACCACCCTTCATTTCATCAGCGGTTCCTTCACAGCAGTGCTCCTCCCAGCTTTTGCAGGGCAGGAGGGCAACTTTGAAAGACTAAAGGAAATGGGGTCAAAGGACCGACCTTCAGAGTTCCATTACACTGTCACCGTTTCTGCATTTATACATTAAATATCACAGCAAATTGCAACTATATGCTTTCTTTCTAAATCACTTGTTATCAATTTTCTTTGTTTACCATTAGTCTGTCTCTTCCTCAATCACATTGCAATTCCTAGGGAGATTCCCACCACAGTTTTCAGAAAAGTCTTAAGCACCATGTTAAAGATCTTGTAGAAATCCTAGCCCTGACCTTGTTTCAGGTGAAAAGTACTGCAGAAGTTCAGCACAGCTGCATGTGGTTCCAACCCTGGAGATTTACAGATTATATTATTTATCTGATGAAGATGAAATGTTGCCTTAATTTGTAAGAAGAGATTAAAGAACGAGGACAGTAGTTGACAGGATAGGAAAAAATGCAATTCCTAGGAAAACATTTGCTTCATCAGTCAGTAAACCAGTGCTGTAAATCTGCACTGTATTTGTCATGGGGACAAAAAAGTAAGAAGATAGTTACCAAGAGTCTGGTTGTGTTTCCTACGTGTGCAAAAGGATCATTGCTTGCAAAATCAATGTTTTGCATAGATAAAAGCAGGAAATTAACAACAGTCGCCACAGTGTTCAATGCAAGGCAATACAAGCTTTTATAATATAAAGTAAAAGCCTTAGTCATTACCAAAAAGAAGGCGTCCATAAATATATAGCTATAGGCATTCTGCACTTCTCTATCGGAGGCGAGTAATGAAGCAAGATAGCCAGGTTCAGACCCTACTTGTGACAACTATAGTACTATTATGCATCAATTTACATCAATTCCAAAAAAGACCACACTCCAAGCTTCCAGTTTAGACTGACCTTTTCTTTGTATTTTTTTCCTGATTAACTGCATAGTGGACTTGCACTTAAGTTCTACAACAGAAACGAGCAGATAATTCTTTAATTTACAGCATACAGACAGCACTATGCAGAGCACCTTCAAAATAAGAAGGCATATAATAGATCCTTTTATCCCCTAATATACAATGCAAAGGAATTTCTCTGTTTAATTACATAAACATGGCATTTTCAGCAAACATTTGTTGTATAGAAGATGTAAATATTTCTATTATTATTTGGTTAGAAAAAAAATAAAATTACTTGGAGGTGTAATTTCTACCTTACACAGAAAAGATGATGCCAGAGAGTCCAGAAATTCCATTATAAGGTGGCTGTTATAAAACAAGAAGTATTCTAAAAATGTAGAGGCCTCAAATTATTTCTTTTGATTTTGAAATAGACAATCTGTCTGAAATTCTAGTCAGAAAATGAAGTGGGAACTCTGCCTTTGGAATTTATCTTATACGCAAAATAAATATTCACTGTGGAATAGTTCTGTAAGGTATACATGAGTCATTTTTAACCACAGTACTTCGGAGATAAACACAACTGCTGTGTTTGTAATGACAATTAATTCAGTTACGTAGATAGTTCAGTTCATAAAACATCTGACAGAATGGAAAAGGTATTTGACAAGTCCTAGCTGGTATTTTTTCTTTAATCTTTCAGGTGCTTTTTGGTTGTGAAAGAAAAGGCAATGAAAAGTATATGCAGAAAGAAAAATCTGATTGGAAACAAAATCCATTTCCCAAAACATTGGGTGCAGTTGCAGGGATCAGTAAGGAAAATTAGGTAGAAAAAGCCTGGTCACTCCGATGATCCAGCCCCCATGTAGACTGTGCCCAGTGGTGCGCGCTCTTGCGCTCTCTCTCTCTCTCGTTTGACACAACAGAGGGTAAAATCACACAGGTGTTCATTTCCAGGTGTTTCTCATATGTTGCCATTGCCTAATTATTCATTCACCTCATTCGGTGAGGCTCTAGGAGTTGGAGCCAATCACTCCTGATCCCCTAAGTTTTTTTAGGAATCTACCCCGTATTTCCTTCTTTACATACCCTTGTATGTAAACAGTATCACAGGTCTCTGAGAGAACAGTATCTTGCACAAAAGCAGTCACCACCTGAGTCTCTCTGGACTCAAATGGAGCACCAATGCAGAAACGAGGGAGAAAAACATAAATTTGAATGTGCTCCTTCCAATAGTTGCTAAAGTTAAAAATGAACTGGATTTTTAAAGATAATTTTGAAGGAAAAGTGGGCAGCTGACATGTCAAGACAAAGAATGGGGTTGCTGCTAATGACCCTGACTATCTTCTACTATTGCTTAGTAAGCTAATTATATTACAGAAAACCAGAGCAGAGGAAATTAGAAGGCATGTTGATGTTTCTATTCCTTCCAAATAAAAACAGTAGCCAGCATGATGTAGGAAAGCCCCTTCTGGTTCCATACACTGAGAAAGCTATTGTATATAGCTTTGGCAAAGCCAAACAAACAGGCTAAGTATACTTGGGTTTTAACAGCCAAAGGCTATCCCTACTATGGCTGTGCCCTCATGCATTACATGTGCTCGATAAAGTAGAAACCCACCTTTCATGTCACTTGAAGTGCAATTAAGAGCAGAAATTATCTCCTGAAGCCAAATGTGTTTGATAATCTTGAAATTGGTAATAAAACTCCTCTACTATCTTTTGGATGAGCTTTCAAGAAGTCTTTTGCAAGGAGGTATTTTCTGATTTTGTATCACAAAGCTACTGGTTAGTAGTCATGGTTTCTAGGAAAAAGCTATTTGCAAGTTACTATTCCCAAAACATGACTACTGGAACTTTATAAGAGTTATGTCAACTCTGTTGAAATAGCCGTGGGCTCACAAGCATGCCTAGCAGTTCCTAGCAGCTGGCACAGCTACTGCTAAACACCCATCCTCCCGCAGGGGGATAGCGGGGCTCCTGAAAAGCTGGATAGTGTAACATGTACAGACAGCGCATGCCTGCCCGTCCCTACTTGTATCCCATTCCTGTGTTGTGAGCATGAAACCACCCTTCTAAAAGACAAAAAAAACCCATTATATTATTTTGCTAAAGTCTGACATAAAAGATAGAAAATAATCTAGACAAACCATTAATTTAAAATTCGAAAAGCCTAACCCTTTTGGGATGGAGGAAAAACAAATGGCCTTTTCAGCACCAGCTTAGTGGCATGATCCCAACCTATTAATCCCATTTCTTTACTGTACTCTAGAAAAAACTACATCCTGATGGCATAAGTATCCTGGAGACCCACACTCTACAGTATGCAGTGACCTGACAAGAGATCCTTACGCATTCAAGGCTATGCCTGCCTGCCACAGCCAGTACAATATCATACAATATAGCAAATAATTTAATTACACAAAGATCAGAAAATTCAGAGAGTGACAACTCCCATTCTCAGGCATATCATGAATGCTTATCTCAGGCATTAAGTCAGCATCAAGAACTATATGTGCAACAAGGAGATTTGTTGCTGCAAACCTGTATAATTGTACATAGTACTAGCACAGCAGCACTCTGTGCTGACCTCACAAACTGTCAGGTATAGAAAACGCAACATCTCAATTTCTTGACACAAGCAGAAGAGCAGAGAACAGCATTTCAGCTCCTGTAAGTTGCCTTCAGTAGCAGCAGGCCAGCTGGAACATCATCCACACTTCCCTCGGGTTTGCCACACCAGGAGACTCCCTCCTGCCCCTCCTCAGATCTGCGGACTATCCAACTCCTACATGCACTCAAGTGAACTCAGTGCAGCCTGGTGAGCAAGCTGTGCAGAATTTTTAAGTTACAAAACCCACATCCAAGTTTGCCAAAACCAGTGACCTACATTTAAGAGTAATTAAAGTACCACCAAAAAAAAAAAAAAAAAAAGGGCAGGGGAAAGGTTTGATTATTGTAGGAGTTTGATTCTTACAGATGTTTTGCTTTAAGGTGCTAGTGAAACAGCACTTCATCAAACAGCTACTCCCCAAAATCATCTTCTGCTGAAATACTTCTATCCTAGCTGCTTAGTGAAATGCTGCTTCCCTTCCCCCAATCCCACAATCCTTTCTCAGCTCATGAGGACTCTATTTGCAATGCTACACAAAAGGATTAGTTGTTACAACTTTTCTGTTTTCCTATTTTCAAACAGCTTCAGTCATGTCTCTTTTGAGTGACCTCAACAACATTTTACTCAACACTCTAGCCACTTCTTTTTTTTTTTCTTTTTTTTTTTTCTTTTTTTTNTTTGTTTTTTTTTTTTTTTTTTTTTTGGGGGGGGGGGTGGGGGAAGGAAATAACCAAGCAATTTGGTTTGACATCAGTAAAAACTCAAATCAGAACAGTAAAAAGACACATTGGTTTTAAATGCTGCTTCTGTAGTCCTGCATCTCTGAACCAAGCAAGCATTTTCTGCACTTTAACCTCTAGATACAGCACCACAGGAAAACATCCATTAAGTAAGCTAGAAAACAACAGGTTTTAACACCACTGCTCTTCTCCTAGGTTTACCACTGCTATATTCTGTGATCTCAGACAAACCATTCAGCTTGTACTTTAGCCTTTTTAACTGTAAAACAGGTACAATGCATGATAAAGCATCCCAGAATATTTTAGAAGTTTTGAAATTGAAAGAGACTTTGAAAAGATTGGCTCTAATGCAGACTATTATTTTCATAGAATACAGACTGCACTGTTGAGGGAAAAAATATCCTGACTGCCTAATCACATTTAGAGCAGTGGCTTCTGTATATGTGCTAGAGCACTTTCAAAGGAAATGTCATATTTTTAAAATACATGTGCCACTACCATATTTAAGTTATAGAAAGTCATCCCAACTCTTTTGGTGCCGTTGAGTCTTTGGAGTCGTGGCATAAAAGCCAATTTGGTTTTGTACAAGGCTATAATCACTCTGTGAGAGCTGTCAGGATTTATCACATCAAAAATCCGTGCACTAAAAAAAAGGAGTGGTTGCCCAAAGAGGGTACTTTAGAGGTACTAGAATCCATTTTGTTAATAACACATATTTGTGCACTTGGTCTTTGTGACTCAGTGTGATCGTATTGAAGTATTGCCCATTCTCTCCGAGAGGCTTTTGTTGTGGCACTTCATGGGCAGATCCTCAAACAACAGTAAGTGTCCAGGAGCAGCCACATTAAGAGAGGCTCAGGTGCTAGAAGCCCTGTCAAACCCCAAAGCCACTGTGAGGATTTAGTCACAGTGCATCAATGTCTAGTTGATTATTTTGTGCACAACCTGATTGAGTACCAAGTTGAGAGCATCAAATCATGCAGTGTCCCAGGCTTGGAAGAACTGTTAACTGACAACAGTTTTCCACTGTGAGGTTGTCAGAGATACCTGCAAAAGACATCTGAGAAGTGTTCACTGACCCATGCAGTTCCCAGGGATGAGGCCACATGCAAAGGTGTTTGCATGCAAGGAACCAGCATAGCTAAGTAACTCCTCTTTGTGAACATTTATCAGGACAAGACCTTTCTCCGTGACTTTCCAGTATCTGGTTTGAAATCTACACAGCCCTAGTTTAAAAAAGAATAAATATATATCCTTTAATGTGCTCTATATGATTTCTTTTAGATGCCAAGAAACATAGGATCTTGAATAATAAATTATTTTCTTGAGGAATAATTAAACCATCCTTTACTGAAAAACTTGTGTGATTGTTTCTTTAAAATAGAAAGTCAGCTTCTGTTTTACCAAGAAGCTTTAGGCTCAGCATTCTTTCAGTTGGAATTTATACAAATAGATGAAAAACTCAAAACAAAAAAACCTACCCAACAGTCATAGAGAAGAGCAAGGTTTCTGCCCTCTGAAACTACAAGAATTACTAAATAAAACAGCATTATGTGAGTTGTACGTAGAACTGCGATCCTACTAATCCCATCAATAGCAAAGACTGTCAACACACTACTGAAAATATTTCAAAACAAATTAAGGTATTGGTAAATCACATTCAACTTCCCTTGTCACATATACATTTGCCTTGAAGTTAGAGACCCAGAAACAAGGAGCTTTACAAGAGAAGTTATTCAACTAAGAACGTTAAGTGAAGAACACATAAATAAAGGCAATGTCCTGAAAGAGCTGAAGCATAAAAAGCAAAAGACCGAACAAGGCTGGTTTTAAGTACAGTTCAAAACTGTTGAAGTCTGTCTAAAGCAGCAAAAGATGGATGGATTTCTGGGGGAGAAAAGGAACAGAAATCACACATTTCCACTGAACTGTTTAAAACTAAGGGCATTGTACATTTTTCTAAGCTGTCTTAGACTACAGGACTCTGTTGTATTGAACCCATGGAAAATCCATGCTGTCATGTCACAATACTGGTTTTCTATCCTGTTGTGTATGTTGGCATTTACCATTAGCAAGAATTCACAGTGACATCAAACCAAGACCGGAGCTTTGTTACAAAGCAGATGCATTGCTTCGAGAAACAAAAGATGTTCTGTTAAGTGCAGATCTTCCATGACATGTATGGCAGATCATAATACTGGAAGTGAGCAAGAGAGAGAGAAAGAGATAGTCAAGCACTGGTCTTTCCTTGGAGTCATCTGAAACAAGAGGCAACATATTAATCCCCCTGAAAGTCAAGTGAGATTTTTACCATTGATTTCAAGGAAACAGGACCTCGGTTTCTTAATAATAGTATCTTTGCTATCCAGTAAAAAAAAAAAGAAAAAAAATATATAACCAATCCTTATTATATAAAAAGCTGATTTATACCACTCTAGCAGTGTACACTTCATACTCTTTTACAATGTCACAATTCTGAAACAGTGCCAAGTCAGAAGACCCACACTCAAGAGAATATATTTTTCCAGAGGTATTAATTTTGATGAAAATAATACCAACTACTCTCCTACATTAAAGGAGTTCAGCTATGCAGCTTTCAGAGTCAACTTTCATTTCTTTTTAAGTTAACATGCTTTTCCTTTAGAGCTAGCTATATATTCTCTTTTCTTTCAGCTATCAATGGGTTGTTCCAAGGTTAACTGACAGCCTTGGACCATCAGCAGTCCACTGAAATGAAGGCTCTCCTAGCAGAATACAAGTGAAATGCATAGACAGTAAACATACACCAACCAGATGAAGCCAAATCTGGGCATACTACACATATCAATACTTTGGCAGCACTGCTGCCATGTAGTTATGGTTTTGTTCAAAACATTTTTGTCAAGATTATTTTAAAGCTAATAGCCTTTTTGGTACAACACCTGCTTCTCTAAAGCACTAAGGTCAGCTAAAGAAACACCTTGCAAGGTGGCTTGAAGAAGAGTGAAGTAGGGCACAACAGTCTACTATCTGTCTTACTAGTCAAAAACTATGGGAGGGTTTGTATCCACATCTGAGCTTTGTGACAATTTGCAGTTTTTTGCATTCTCAGATAACAACAGCAAAAGCAGTCCTCCAAAGGCTGACTGAGTTAAGAAAACCTTTTTCAAGGTTGTGCTGCTTTCCTCCTGCCCCTGCCAGTCCTTGAAGATAAAAAAAATAAGAAAGGGGTGTGGGTGTGTAATAAGGAGTTTCAAAAGAACTTAAATTCAAATTTCAGTTCAAAGATTTGGATCACTGCTTATCACTCTCTCAACTGTTCTTTGGTTTAAAATCCTTAAATATTTTAAAGTAAGTCCACTTAGCCACTTATCTCTACTGAAAAGATATGAGTAACATGTTCCGCAGTTTGTGAAACAGACTGTGCTGTAAGCAAAGTGCTGCACATCCTGCTATTTATCTCAAGGTTATGCTGAGCGTCACCATCAAACAAGTTATTTGGCCCATGTTTAGTTGATTATTATTTCCCAGTGTGGTACTGAGAATTTACTAACAGCATTAGAGAAGCAGAACAAAGAAGCCTTAATAGAAGCACTGTATTGTCCTAGTCCACCAGTTGATGAAATCTGAATTTTCCCCTGCAATAACAATTAATGACACTACATTTTCAATAAAATTGACAAAGCACCTCCACTCCCTAGAGGACCAGATCCAGGACGATTATTTCTGGGTTTTGTTTGCCTCTCCCCACCCATGCCTTTATTCCTACATTTGAATGGGAGAGTAGATGGGAATGGTGAGAAAAAATGTTACTGTCTTACCACTTGGCTTGGTTTCCAGCTTCAGCAATGAAAAACCACCAGCTTTCTGATATTCATGCAAACATTGACATAGACCTACAGCATGAATGAGATTTCAAGCAACAAAACACATGCAAAATGCAACTTCAGGGAAAGAAATTGAAAATTTGTATCCAAAGCAAGTCCTGGCCCTGCTAAACCAAAAAGCAGCTGGTGAATGATTTGTGGGTATATGCGAGCTGCAGCTTGGTAATGAGCTGTGCTGGAGGATGACTCAGCTGAGCAGTGAGTTATCTGAGCTGGAAAAGAGAAAGCTGAAGTATGGATAAAGTTCTTTATCAGAAAAGACTGGCTGGTTGGTGTTTTTGTCCTTGATTGTCCTTGATTGATTGTCCCTGACAGTCTGCTGATCATGACTTTTAAAGTACTCTCAAGATAAAATACTTCAGCAAACAAGAATAGATTTCGAAGGCAGTTTTCACCTAATTGAAAGACAGAAGAAAAAAAAAATCAAAACCAACAACCAAACTAAACAAAAAACCCAAGAACAAATCTATGGACTTTACCAAGTTCTAAGAGAGCAAGGTGAATTACACAAAAGAAAGCAAAGTCTTTAGGAAGGTCATTAAAATTGTTCTTAATACCTTTTATTTCCCATGGGTTTATTTTTAACCTCATTTTAAAGTGTGTTTTGAAACCAATAACATATAACATATGGTGATAATAGAACTTTCTCCAGCTGGTATCAGACAGCACTAGGAATGCAGCTTTACTGTTGGGTGATTTTGTTCTCCCCAACTATTCCCAATGTGCCTGCTAATACACTTAATGGTGCACACTGAATGTGCACAGGCCCTCCTCCCTGGGCTCAGCTAGCAGCCCATCATCTTCTCAAACTACTTTCCACACTGCCATTGTACCAAGCAAATGCTTCTGTGCACTTCCAGTGAGAAGTCAGAAAACTGAACTCAAAATACAATACCTTAAGCAGCAGTTTCAATTCATTATTTCCTTACGTGCCTTGTCTAACTCAGAGCATGCAGGAGTAGTGGGTGTGTACAGAGGCACAACACAAAAGGCATGATACAGGCTTGAGCCCAGCTGAAGCTGTTTGTACAAGCGTACTCCAAGACTTGCCAGTCACTTGAAATAGATCATCTGTTAATAAATCCACTGACATCCAGGACCAGTCAAGTTTTCAACTGTGAATTTCAGGTAAGCGATAGTTAAGCAGACAGTATCCCAGTGAAGTATCTCAGCTATTCAACAAGCATGTTGGGCTCATGGCTATCACATGAAGTTTAGTCTAGTAGTCTCACAGGCTAATTTTAAGGAAGTTCAGATGAGAAAACAGGTAAGGTCCACAGGCTTGCTTCATGACTCAGATTGCAACCACAGAAAAAAAACCAAGAAGCAAGTCGTAACAGCAGACTGACCATAGCCCTGAGAAAGCTCAAGAGTGCTGAGGATACTGAAACAGAGAACTGTATGAGAATACTCCTATCTATCATGGTTTCTTGTAATAACTCGAGATAAAAGACTTAGCAAATGCTTCAGACCCCATGCTATGTGTCCCCAGAGGGCTGCAGGGTAAAGCACAACTTCTGAGAAGTGAAGGACACAAGGAGGCAAGAACCTAGGGGGAAGGTGTTGGGCAATCATGAAACATGCAGCCAGACCATGAAGATCCACTCCTTTAAGAAGTGATGAAGCAACACAGGATTCAAAAAAGCTCGTTTGAAAGGTCGCCCATCAAACATAGGAAGACAAGCAAGAGCAGCCTTGGGAAGTCTAGGAGTATAAGACAGACCTAGCAATGCACTGGTTTGGCATACATCTCTCAAGAGGTGCTTTATGAGGGCTGTGATCAAAAAAAAGCCTCTTAAACATACAGGTTTTTATGCTAACCTTGTGATTTGAAATCCTGAGTCACCCACTCCAAATGCCAAGAATTCACAGTGTTTCATGTATAGGCAACTAAACAGACACACAAATTTTGCAGGACTTCTATATTTTCCGGATATGCATGGTATAAACATCTAAAATAATTACAAAGGACCTGAGCTTCAGTCTAATTTTCACAAGCATGTAAAAAAAACCCCAACTAAATAAATTTGCTTAATATTACTTACCACCATATAATTTAATTTATGCAACACCGATTCATCACTGAGTTCTTAATCTTTTTTATGAAGATGAAAGGATAAAAGAGACTCCAGTCTTATTACCAAAAGAACTATGCTTCTGCCTGAAAAGATCTATCATTAAGCACCATCCTACAGAAAAAGTGATTTTTATCTTTTTGTTTTCATTGCTCCTTGCATGCAGGGTACAAAATTTATAAGATCATTCCTTGTTTACAGTGAGCTAAAGCAGAATATACAACACATTTAAAAACTGAAGTCTGTCCTTTTTCCTTCCTTGGACATATATATACAGAACTCTGAATGGAAGAAACATGCACCCTATTTTTACCTATAGAAAGAACTGTGAAAAATGCATAATTGTTAACAAGGATAAAATTGCAAAGGCAACACCTGCTAAAAAAGAGACCCTTCAGGAGACTTACTGCTTCAGAAATCTATGATGGGAGTAAGTTAGGATATATAATGGCTAGTCATGGAATATATGAAAAAGTGACTGATCATACATTACTCCAAACCACTGGTTTTCATTACTGATATAAATCAAGGTTAGGCAGCAGCTTAGCAAGTCTTAAAAGACAATCAAAACACCAGTAAAAGAAACTGGCACTTAGATTTAGCAGAGAATGTTGTGTCCAGAAATACCAGATGCCTTTATAAAAATAACGTATGTTTTGCTAAGCAATGTCTGAAAAGTTTTTGCAGCCAAATGGAACTTGATCTTTAACAGCTGAGCAACAAGAGGTCCTCATTATTTAATTAAACACTCATTTTAGCTGACATTTATTTAAAAACCTAAAATGAACTGATTTTGCTGCAAGACAAGTAGGTGAAATGGAAAGGTTTTATTCATATAAGGCTAGGAGTCATGAATGAAGCAATGATTTTAGCATAAAAAGAATCTGCTGCTAAACAAGGAGTTACTGTGAAACATTACATCCAGACTAGCTGATTTAACAAAATGGCCCGTTTGATTTGAAAATCAGTTCTGCACCACACTTATGGAAGGACATTTTGCTCTTGTTTCCATTTGTGGTCACTACTACTCACATCCATGAGGACAGTGTCCCTCCATCAGGCATAATTCTTAGATAATGGTTGAAAAAAAATCTGATTTGATTTGGCAGGTAAGCTATGGACTTTTCAATTATTCCTTTTATTTATACACTATCCTGCTCTCTATTAAAAATACTGCAACTTTCCAAGAAGTCACATGCTCTTCATACAAACACAGAAATCATTTTGCAGATAATGTGACTAACTAGATGCTTTTGAAGCCAACAAGCCTGTTTCCTCAAGCACAAACACCATTACTTTTAATGTCCAAGCGAAACCTCAAACTAAGTGCCTGATTTTCCTGAACTCCCTCATGCTGCAGCTGAACCCATCCATCATCTTAACCTCTGAGCAGCAGCCATCTGGCTGGTGCATGAGGAAGAAACCAACCAAGGTAAGATTGTGGAGGGCAAGTGGGTGTCTGAAGCAGGAGTCTGCAGAGTACCACTGGACCCCTCACAGGAGAAAAGGTGTCCCTTGGTGAAAGACCATGTGCCTGCAAGGGCACATGCCAGTGGCCATGCACAGCCGCTTTGGGAGTGCTCCTCCAACTTCCCACCACATAAACAGGGAAGAGAGACCCTTGGATAGTCACCAGGCAACAACGTCCCCTCATCCATCAGGTCTCCTCATCGCCATTTTCCCACAGAGCCTCTGTTGCAGAGGGGAGACACACCAGTTTTTTGGGTGCTCCATGGGGCAGCCAGGTCTGCACAACTGCAGACATGCAAAATTGGCACAATTTCATTTGGATACAAACCAAAGATAAACTCTGTGGATCATCCAAAACAATACCAGATAGAGACTGGCATGCATTTTGGAGTCTATAAAGACCATAATTTCATTAAGCATGCAAGACCTAATAAGCACAAAAAGGAAATAACCAGGCACTGTCATAACAGGAAACACACCAAAGTCCTGCCTAAATTGGAGCTGGCTGGGAAGTGAGCTATTGTCAGGAAGCCATTTCAGACACTGATATTGCTGGCTACCTTGAGCAAGCATGGCATAATGGCCAAAAAAACCCCAGACCAAGGAGACTGGTTTGTTTATTTTGTGAGAAGCAGATCAGAAACAATCTAAATCTTAAACATACATATCCTAAAATATGCCACTGTTCCACCAAAGTGGACAGAAATAGTAACATTTCAAGTTAAAGGATGGTTAGAAATAAGTATAAACATACAAATGCACATCTCTCTTAGTGGACCTGACTGGGGATACACATACCTTGCTGAGAGCATTGTAGCTTAATTCACGCAGGGTACATAATTTTCACTTCTTTTATGGTCTTCTGTCAAACTACTACATTGCAAAAAGACCTCAAATTTGTTTTGACATTTGACATTTCTTTACTTTTTTTTTAGTGTCTGGAGGATAGAACAAGGGATCATTTTGCTGCCAGTTGGTATACTCCTTGACAATTTATGAATGTTACTGGACTTGGGTTGGTCCTATCTACATGTTTGTTCTTCATAATTTTCCAAGTGGCACTGGCATTATTCATCTGCACTGAACATGGTCTGTTCCAGAAAAGCACTTTCCAAAAGTTTCTAATCCTGCTAATGTAGTTTCAGTTCCCTGATCCCAGCCATCCTGGAAATTCATGTATATCACAGCACACAGCTCCATCCGGCTTTCAGATGAAATTGGGCTATCTGCCTGCACCAATTTGGAACTGACTTATTTCCCTTCAATGGCGTGACATGGCTGAGAGGCTAAAAAAAACTCCCAACTGCAACAAATCTGAGGCTTTCCCTAAAGGAAAGGTAGTTAAAGGCACAGGTAGCACAGCATTGACTAGATACTTGCTAAACCTCCTCTCTCATTTACCTTATAATAGCCTGTCTCATTGCCCTTTTTTCATATTGTGACCATGTATCTTCATGCTAGAGAAATACGTTCATATCTTCTGTACAATCCAAGTTAAAAAATTAAACACTAAAGCACAAACATATCTGAGCAATAAAAGCATAAAACTACAGATATTTCCCAGTATGAGTCAGTGTGGATGTGGGAATTTCTAAGGAGAGACAAAGCAGCCAAAACCAGAACATGCCACCAGAGAGCTGGTGTTGCTCCCTGGTAGTCAGCAGTAAGGATGTCTGTTACTATTTAGAAATCATGCCAGTTCCATTATTTGGATCTGAAAACTTACTATGCAGACTATTGGGCATGCAGGGAAATACAGAGGTAGATACTTATTTCTTTCATGTTCCCTGTGTGAAATAGCAAGGCTCGGTGTATCAAAGCTCCATACAGAAGGCTCATTATGTAAGTGACAACTATAATATTAAACTGAATAGAATGATAATATAATTCAAGAAATCTAATTGCTACTGTGCAGGAAATTAATTTTCTAACAATACAAAGCAAAAGCTGTCTCAATCACTAAAAAAATCCACCCCTTATAATTTTCTTTTATTTTCAATTTTTAAAAAATGGCCTTAACTCCTCCTAGCGATATCAGCACTTAACTAATCAATCAATCACCAGAATCAATCACCACACCTGCTGTCTCCATTGTTATTCCTTAAAGAAAAGCATAAGTACAGGAAAACATGTACTGACTAGAATCCACCAGAGGCAAATTAAAAAAAATAAAACCAAAACCAAAAGAGTATTCTAATTACTAAAATGAAATACCTTTTGAAAACTGTGAATGAAAATTATTCCATCAGAAGAGAAAGAAAAGTTGCAAAATTTACAAATATAATATGTTAATTTGGTGACAAATAAAAGTAATTTGAATGTAATATTTATCTGAAAATAAAAACCCAGCTCTCAATAACTCTTTATGTTCATTATTATCAAAATACCTTGAGAAAGTAACCACAATCATTATTCTTACCTTACGGATGGCAAAACTGCAAAGACTTCAGCAGTATCAGAAATCTGCAAGTTAGTAGAAAAGCTGGGAAAGTAAGTCATATCTCTCATCTCTACTGCAGAGCTTTGATTTTAGTCCTGACTATTGAAACAATAAAGAACAAAGACGAATTTCTTAATAGTCTGTAATAACATCAAGAATTGAATATAGATCTATATTCCCAAGTTTAACATTCTACTATTCTCACCTCTTAACAGAGAAAAATCATCTAAGACAAGGAAGGGAAGTATATGAGTATTAAGTAAATTTTCTACCAGTGTGCCCTTTCCAGATTCCAACCACAAATGAAAAGAATCATTACAATCATTAATCAACTGTGCTCCTGTCTTCATCCATAGATTTCATCTTCATTTATAGATATGTCACCATGGACCAGATTAATCTGAGAAACGTTATGATTATCACACAAATCCCTGACAATACCTGGTGGGTTTCTATTTATTTATGGTAATAAGGCAGAAATTTTCTATGCACGTGCACCAGTAATTCTCCCAGTGCCTCTGACTGGAGTCAGGAGTCTGCATCCCATAGCAGCATATCTCCAAATGACTTAAACAGAACTTACAAGTGGAGATGGCCTTCTATACAGGTAGAATAAAAGCTAGCACAGAAAAGAAGGCTGCACCTCATCTCAGCTTTGCAGGATATGTTTGTCAGACAATACCTAAAACAATCCTTGTTTTAGAGCTCACTGTGTGACATAATTGTGTAATTCGTGTTTTGATCTGCAATCTTTTACTAGCAGGATCTGTTCAGCTCTGTGAGACAGTCCATGCAAGGGCCTGGGACTCCGTGTGCCAGCAGCAGCATCCAGGGAAGGAGTGTCCCACACTGCAATGAGTCAAGCCTCACAGGCTCCCACAGGGACTGTCGTGCAGGTCTCCCCACAGCCTCCCCAATGGCAGGGATTGATGCTGCCATTATCCGATATCATGTACAACTAAGAACAGCATTGGGCATTTTGACCTCAGTGGGCTGCATGGCACCTGAGTTTTATTGCATGATCACAGCAGAAGACTGTGCAGAGAAACAGCATGCATAGCACTTTCAAAGTCAATGGCACCTCAGTATATGAGTCAACTCAGATATAAAACACACTCTTTTACAATCTCCTAAGCCTGCTTTTTCTTGAAGGGAATCGTTTGTATAACCATATACAAAATAATCTTTTTAAAGTGTACCATGGCTTTTTCCATATCCTCGCAACAAAAACTACATTTCCTATTAAAAATCCTAAATTGCATATTACAATATCATGCATGCTTTACTGCAACGCACAGTCAACGCAGTGGTACAAGCAATGAACAATTCTGTTGCATGAAAAAAGCAGTATCTAAATACCCCAAAAAACATTTCTTCAACCAGCATCAGTTTTCTAAGAGCAATACATACTGTAGATGGGTTCGTTTCAGCATTTTAATACAGTGCAGTAATTTGAGATAAATTTAACACTTCAGAATATCTACATTTTCATTACACTTACCTCTGTGGGATTTACAGTAGGACAAAAAGATTACAATGGTCTGGTGACATGACATGTTCTGTGGCAAATCTTTTTAAACCAGAGTTTTGGCAACTTTACTGAACTACTTTCTACTTTGCCATAAACATCACAGCAACAACACTGCAGGTGCTATCTGCAAATGGGTAATGTGAAGGTGTTTAGTATGATTCTTTAGAAATAACAAACTAGGTAGGTAGATCCAACACCAGATTCCATTTCCCCAGGACTCTTCCATCTCTAACTAGGAGTGAGAATGAAGGGCTGCCATTAACTAAAAATGAACAGGTTATGGGAATGTGTCAGTTCCGCTGGAGGATGCACAAAGCTAGTTGGATTTAGACAAGCTTTCTTTTCATGCCAGTGAAGGCTCTTATTCAAAAAACAAAACCATGTCTCACTTCCTGATCCTGCTGCTGGGCAGGGTATCCTGCTACAGGGTGGAGCATTAAATTGTTCAAGAAAAACTCTGGCTGGCAGCCAGTGGAAATTTCACGTGCTATGGATCACGCTTCTATTTTACTATGATTCATCAGCTTCAGCAGCCACTGGTGATGGGTATATGTGGCATGTGCCACAGAATATATTTTCTACTACAGTAAAATTTGCCTACAGAATATTTTGTTCTTTCTAATGTGTTTAGTCTAGGCTCGTCTAGAGGCAATAGGAGATTCTAGCAACCTACAGCTATTTCAAGGGCAGTTATGGAGTTCATCTCTTAACCTAGTAACAAATAGAGTAACATGGGAAAACAAACTGCAACTGAGAATTGAGGCTTGGGAAATTCAGGTAGGCTATTTGGGGGAAAATATCTCCAGCAAGACTCCACCCTGGAGAACATAGAATAGGTTAAATTGCCATCCTTGGAGGTTTTCAGAATACAGTTAGACAAAACTAAAGCAGGCCCAGTGCTTATTCTGCCTTGAGAAGGATATTGGACTAAATGTTCTTCCTAGCCCTATGACTCCACAATTTTATGTATTCTCAATCAGAATACATAAAATTTCTGATTAGTCTGAGTCTCCAGCTTGAATTAGAAAGTCATTCCTGTCTTGAACTGTGTCAAAAATCCAGACATGTTTAAATACCTGCAAGTGGCTACAAGTCATTGCAGTGTGTATCACAATGTAATATAAATATAAAATGAATAAATATATTTAAATATACTTATAAATATATTTATATAAATACAGAAACAAATAAATATAAAATCAGAGCCTCAGGTGGTAATCTGCAAGGTTTCCAAAACTTTTAACGAGATTAATCAAAATAAATGAGGTGCTGAAATAAAAAAGACAACACTTTGTTCATCTGGCATAATGGAAAAAGACATGAGCTTCTACAAGCATCATCCTGAATCTGTGAAATTAATTTTCTTCAACCAACCTTGGAGTCAACCTTGTCACCTTTTGCTTCGGATTACAAGCTGGATTCTTCTCAACTTCCCTAACACATTCATGTATTTAAAGAGGAAAAATCACCCTCCAACTGAAGCCTTCCCTTACACATTTTTCACACTGATAAGAAAGCACAAGAACAGAAAGAGTGTCACCAGTACACAGAAGAAAGTACTGTGATATTATAATAAACACAATATTAGCATAGGTTTTGCATAGATATAACAGAGGTTTTTATTTTTCTTTCTTATTCAAAATTTACATCACCTCCTCTTTTGTTATGCATTTGCTCACTCTCCAAGACTAAATGAGAAGACAGGGTAAGAAGGCCAACTACTGTACATCTTGTTTTGGATTTATGTGCATATGCAACTTCATATTCTTTTAAACCCAGTAGTCTTATGTGTCATTAAATGTGCTTTCTACTGCTGAATGGACTTGCTTCAAATGCATGAAGACAGACAGGCGCTCTGCTGTTCTGACTGAAGTCAATAGGAGTTACCAATGGATTTAACTTGAAGTCGGATTAGGACTTCTCTGAAAAGCTTATATATAGGGAACCATGTACTGTAAAAATGTAATCCTTTAGGGTAAAAAAGTCATTTATAAAAGCCTTCCTGTGAAGTAAAAAAAGCACACTATAGACTTAGGTAATCATTTAACAAGCTCGACAGCTGAAAGTAAATAATTCTTGGGCAAAGTTTCTAGGATGAAAGGTTTGACCTGTGCTTGAATCTAAAAGCAGCAAGCTGATTGACCTTACGATACTGTGGTTTTATTTCAGGAGCTGCCTTCCCCCCCACATGCCCCTCCCCCCTGCAAGCTTTCTTCTGAATTGCATGAATATTTCATGACTAACTGTGCATACCAAGGCAGACAAAGAGCTAATAGATTAGTAATTTGACCTGCTATTTACTTGAGGTGCCCCAAACATGTAAGGAGAGAGACTCTTGATTTTTCTTCAGAACAATCATGAAACAATATGATTGATTCTAGAAACTTTCCTTTAGCTGAGATAATTGGAGAGAGTAGAAGAGGCAAAGGGTATGGTAAGAATTCACATCTGGGAATGAAAGGAAATCAGTGCACGATACAGTCGGACATGATAGAACGCTCTATCTTAATCACTGCAGTAAAACACTGAACTTCACTGCATTACCTAGAAACCTTGTTTATACTGCTTCTGCTTAAATTTAGCAAAGGATTAAAAAAGCCCAAACCAAACAAAAACCCCACACATAAACACTAAAAGAATTAGTTATGTCACATTTATACTGCAGAAGTGTAAAAGAGCTCTTCAATTGCCAATTTTTCTTTTCCTGATTATGAATATCAACTAAGATTGATGGAGAAGTCTCTTAAATGACATTCAAGAGTTGCCTGTAAAGCAATTATTGGAAATCATGGTTAATGATCAAACTATGATTGAGGGATCTTGCTAGTGAAAAGCATGAAGCTTTTAGACAAAGCAAAGTGTTTTGGGTAAGTAGCTAAACATAAAATGGAGACTTCATTATTCCCTTTCTTTTCTGCCCTCAGAAAAACAACCACTAAAAGAGACAAGTGAAGTACTAGATTGGCATGGAAGGAAAACATTTAACTATGAAGCCATTTTTATGCATTAAAAAGGTACATTAATTCATACAAGTAGAGTCTGAAGCAGAAGAGAGCATTTAACTGAGCCAAAAATTATTTTAAAAAATCAAAACCCAAAGTGTATCACTCCACTGTGTAGCCAACATCCAAATATAAAAATTCCTTCAGAAGTTCAGATGATTAGAAATTGCCAAAGAAAGTGGCTAGAAAATGCTGCACCACAACATTTAGAGACACACTTGTGCATCAGCACAGATGCTGGGTTGATCAGGCAATTTTCTAGCTTTAGGTGCCTATTTTCTGCTCAAAGTGACAGGCTCTGAGGTTATGATAGCTGCAGTTCAGCCTGTTAGTCTTCTTGGCTGCTGCATGCTCTGATTGTTAGTTGTAGCACTTCATTTGAGTTAGGGATGTCAGGCACCCACATTCAAAATATATGCAACTGTGGAACAAGTGCACATAAAGACCAAAGTTCTGAATTTGGTGAATCAAATCCACTCCTACCACTCCTATTTTCAGGGAATTTATACAGTTTCTTTTCTAGAAATTGTTAAAGAGGGGGGGGAAAAAAGTACTATTTGTCACCTTCAAGTAATCCTTCCACAAAAACACTGGTCAATCCCCGGTCTGGAAGCCAGCTACAGATGGGAGACTCCTTCTCCCCCAATCACTTCTGTCCATGTTGAGCTTCTTTTGCTAAGGGATATTTGCACATTTGCTACATACACTTTTGGTAACCTTATTTATGTACAATGAAAGCACATTCAAAGCAATGAAAGCTTTTTGTTATCATCCAAGGTAACAGAAGTAATCTCTGAAGTCTTTAATCTTGAACTGGAAGAGTGGCTTCACAGATACAGCTGTTGAGGTGAACAGGTTAAGAGCAGGAATGAAATCTACCTTGAAAAGGAAACTATGTTACTAGACTTTGCTCTCAAGCACCTACATTAGCCTGCAAGAAAGCAGCTGAAGGTAGTTGGAAGTAGTCATGGTAAATAATAATTCTGACACAATTTGGCTGGTATTTAAACTGTAGCTAAAAAAAGAAAAAAAGGCAGCTAAAGCTCATAAGATCTAGGTATCTCAAACCACTCTGGTTACTACAGGAAAACACTGAGGTCAAGCAGTGCAGAAGGAAGCACAAAGTCTTGACACTTTGTTCAAATGTGTATAGGAAAGAAATGGTGTAAGTCTGAGAGAGGAGGTGTCAGAGTGGGGATTGTGCTGACTCTATGTGGGAATTAATGAATTTGTTTTCTGTCCCTTGCTTTACTTATTACCTGAAGGTGGTCATTTCACCTCTTCTCCTTTTGTTTTGTAAAACTGGTATTATACCCTCTCTGGTGCACTTCAAAGGCACAGCAGAGTGAAAGCTGGAAGGAAGAAGGCCAAGGAAAGAAAGAAGTCAGACTGACCCACTCAGCATCTCTAAGATGGGGTAAAGTAAAGCTATTTATTCCTGTGCAAGACTGGCGTGATCCTATAGCTGGCTGAACCACGAGTAGGCAGCTCACAGGCACTAACATGCTGGATGCCTCACCAAACCCATCTGAAATGACAATGCTGCAATGATTCATTAACATCTCCAAGCACCATACAAAATAGCTAGGCAGAGTAATAATGAAAACAAACATTTTTTAAAAATTTAAACATTTTCAAACTGTCACAAAACCAATCTACTGCATCTCAGATGAGAAGAGGGTTGATTTTTCTCTCTTTGGGCATTAGAACCTTTCTTCAAAACAATCCTGAAGCAAACTGTCTCCCTGCACAAAGCAAAATGACAGTAGTGTGGGTCATCTTTAAAAATCCAGATGCCTGGCTCAAAAACAGACTAGCCGCCCTTTTCCACGGCTAATGCCAGAGGCATGATACCTCAGCAGCCCTTGGTGCGCAGTGTGCTCTGGGTGGTTACCATAAATCAAGCAGCAGTTCACCTTTCCCCAGTGTCATTTCACCTTTGACCACCAATCCTTTCCTTCTTGCAAAAACTACTGACTTCCCCAGTTTCTGTAAGGAAATGTCTGAGTAAACAGCAAGTTCCTTCTCAGCCCCAAGGTTTGCCTTGACCCTCTCTTTCGAGTTGTAGTATTTGGCACTTCATCCCTCAAGTGATTTACCAGTGTCTCTTCCATACCTGCTGAATGGTCTTTGGTCTTGACTATAGGAACACATCATTAAGCCAGACTCATTTTAGCTGTTAGAAAAATACTGAAACCTGTGTACATCCAAGCTTTCAGTGCTTTTCAAAAAACCCAAACAGGTCAGCTATTCAAATTTAGAGTGCATCATTTCACTAAGCAATTCTCACTAAAATCCAGGACAGAAACGGGTTTGTGCTACAGGAAGTCACAAGAAAGTTTCTACATTGTCTCAACAGATTTAAGCTGTAACTCAAATCTCTACTGAGAAGAGAATTATTTCATTATATAAATGAATCTACGTCAGATTATAGCTGTGATAGCCATAATAGTAACACCATGATAAATAGTAATTAATCCAAATACTTCCACAGTCCCCTTCAGCTGTCAGCCTTGAAGCATTCTATAGATGAAGGTAAGAATCCCATTCTTGGCAGGTAAGAAAACTGAGGTTCTGCAGTGTAACAGCATTTGTTCAAGAAAGAGCAGTTGTAGATCTCAGACATCTCCCTGTTACTCCCTAAATTTCTTATTTTCTCTGATGGGTCATTATACACCCTACAATTTGGAAGTTTGATGGTGCTTTAGTAGCTTCAAAGGCTTCAAAAGATCTGTCATGTAGCAAAGAGGCATTCAATATCTCAGACCTCAGGACTAGCTGAAGTCTAACTCCTGCTGAGGAGAGGACTTTATAGAGGTGTGTGATAAGTCAGCCACATATTAAAGTCCAAGGTCTGCTCTTTGGTTCTCAGCTGTCAAGAAGTAAATAAAAATTAATGTGCAGTGGCAAAATACCTTCTTTGGGTGTGCTTCCAATTCCTGCTCCAAAGAGCCTGGAAAACTGCTAAGAGCAGCTCAAGTGGAGAGAGAGAGAGGTGTACTCCAGCAGAGTGACCCAGCCACGTTCTTGCCTTTGATCACTTCCACTTCTACTGTCCTGCAAATATGATTGCATCAACTTGCCTTTTATCTTCTTCTATTTAATCTGCACTATTGTGTCTGCAACATAGCTGAAGCAAAATTATAGTCTACATGTGGATTCTAGATCACCTTGAAATACCACACTAGCACTGATTTCCAAAAGGAGATCTTGATAATAAAGCCAGGCAGGAACAAACAGACAGAGGAGACATTTTCCAAGCAACTAACAAATTCTGCAGCTCAGTTTCAGTGCAGAGATTTACCAGAAGGCTGAAGGCCCCCCAGTCTCCATATCTTATCCTATAGCCTACTGACATCCAAGCAGAAGTATTACTCATGTTATTAACACTGTATTTTACTTTCTGGTAAGAGAGAACAGTCTATGGCAGCACAACAGAGGAAAAGGAGGAATGAACAGTGCAGGGACTAAAAAGAAACTCTGAAACATTTTACATGGTTGTAACACAAAAACCACAACTCTTTGTTCAGAGCACCAGTACTTCAGGCAGCACCCTTTATTTCCACCATGTGACTCCCATGGGGAAGGGAAGGGGTGATGAGGACATACAGCAGTGCAAATAAGTAAGTCCATATAATTTATATCAATCTGGAGGGAGGCAAAGCTGCAGTTTGACTCAGCTTGCAAAGGAAGTTTTACAATGTTGGGACTTTTCTTTGGGGTTGTGAACCATTGCCAAAATAACCTCAGATCGGGCCACTACCTACCCAGCCTTGCTCTAGAGCTCAAGAACTCTGCTGACAGTTGAACTCTGCCACTGACCTCAAGTCTTTGAGTGCAATCATCCAGGCAATTTCTTATCCATGGAGTGATGTCTCTGCAGTTTAGAGACAAGGATGTCATGCAGGACAGTGTCAAATGTTTTGCACAAGTTCCGATAAATTACATCAGTCTCGTGTCTCTCATCCAATGATGCTGTTACCCCACTGTAGAAGGCCACCAAATTTGTCAGGCATGACTTGCTCTTAGTGAAGCCATGCTGTTTGTCACCAATCACCCCTTTATTTGCCATCTGCCTTAGCACAGTTTTCATGAGAATCTGCTCCATGATCTTACTGGGCACTGAGGAAAGACTGTCCTGTAGTCCCCAATGTCTTCCTTTTTTTCTCATTTTAAAAATGAAGATTATGTATCCCTAATTCCATTACATTTATTTTAAATATGTAGAAAAAGCAGAAAAGGACAAGACTGAAATTTTATTTCCTGCACATTTACTGTATAATTACATTCATGATATAGAAATGCAGCCTTAGCATTCAGTAGAGGTGCTTAGTGTCAAGAAAAGGATTATGAAGACATGTCTGAGCATGTGTCATACGCTTGTTCCTTCTAACAACTTACAGCATCTTTATGACCTCCTTTCAGAAAGGCATCCTCAATCTCCTTTGGTAATTCCCTACCCTACATTCAAAACATCCATTTCCCCTGAGGACAGCCTGATGCTGTGTTTGGAGAACATAGTGAAATCATTATGGTCAGTGTAGTACCTACACTTGCATCAGAAATTCACTTCCTTTTAAATGCATACAATGTCAGTTAAAACTCCTGTGCCTGAAAGGTGTAAATGAAATATGTACTCATGCTCAAGAACAAAGTACCTCATTAGCTCTCCAAGCACAGTGCACTGCAGCTTGTCATTATCCAATGCATTCCTTGCAAGCCACTGAGTGGGGGATATGACAATCCCTGAGGGCTGCATTGCAGAGAAATATTGTCGACATTCAAGCAATACCAGAGGCAGAATATTGCCCAAAACTATTTGTCATTGGCATCTCCTTTAGTATGAAAGATGGAGGGCAAATGGAACAACAACAAAAACAACAGCAACAACACAAACAAAAAACTCCCAACCCACTTGTGAAGTATAGGAATATTGCCTTTGAGTTAATTTAATTTATAGATAAAAGCCATTTATGAGACACCTCTCTGCCTCATCTAGGGCCACAACCCAATAGAGGGTATATGCTAGGATGAGTCATGCATCAGCATGTTGCAGTGTGAATTTCTTGGTGTTAATAGGGAGTTCAACAAAACAGCAAGAGAAAAAGTAAGTTATTAATCCAGTTTCCAAATCATTTTAATATTACGTTTTTCAACTGTAACTGTTCTCAAAACGGTAAAATTTTACCTGCTGGTACAAGAGGGATTTCTGAAACAAGACCCACTGACTTTTTGTATATAGATGCAAAGTGATAATGGTAACTACAGCACTGAAAAGGACAATCCCTCGTGCTGCAGTGGTAACAGTTCTTGCAGATGAGCTGAGTGGATTCAGGAAATGGACATGCAGAGACTGAAACTATTAACTTGACTCCAGGGAGTCCTATGGCTGTGTGTTGCAGACTAATTCCTCCTCTAGCCCTACCTGCTTCTATGATTTGGAACAAACACCCTCTGCAGGAGTCCTTCTAAATGTGCCATTTCACCCTCCAAAAATCTGGTAACCGACAGAGCAATTTTGCTATATGCCAATTGCCTCAGATTTGGCATAGAGAGTAATCCACCAGCACTGCAACAGAACATTAATTACATTGCTGTTGTCACAGGAATTCAACAGCTAGGCTTCCTGGGTAACGCTGAATAAACTACATTCTCTGGTCCCTCAGCTGTCATGCAGGATAGCGCATTCTCCACTTGTAAATTTGCTGAGAGGCACCAGTGCTCCCAATACCGAGATACTGACAGCCTCACATGGCCGAGTATAAATATCATGGAAGCACCACCACGAAAAGCCTAGTCCTATGTGCGCAACACAAGTGTTGTAGTGGGTTGACCCCAGCTGGAGCCAGGCCCCCACCAATGCCATTCTATCACTCCCCTCTGCAGCTGGATAGGGGAGAGAAAATATGTGAAGGGTTCATAGGTTGAGATGAGGTCCGGAGAGAGATCACTCACCAAATGCCATCACAGGAAAAACAGACTCAAATTGGGAATATCAACTGAATTTATAACTAACAAAATCAGAGCAGGATAGTGAGTAGTAAAATAAGTCTTAAAAACACCATCACTCATCCCTCTCTCCTTCCCAAGCTCTACCTCCTCCCTCCCAGCAGCACAGGGAGAGAGGGAATGTGTGTTATGGTCAGTTCATCACACATTGTTTCTGCCTCAGTGAGAGGAGTCCTTCCCCTGCTCCAGATGGGGGCCCTTCCACAGGAGACAGTTCTCTATGAACTTCTCCAGTGTGAGTCCATCCCACAGGGAACAGTTCTCCACAAACTGCTGCAATGTGGGTCATTCTTCCATGGGGTGCACGCCTTCAAGAACAACCTGCTCCAGCGCTGATCCCCAACAAGCTCCAGTGTGGGCTGCTCTCTCCATGGGTCTGTAGGTCCCTATGAGGAGCCTGCTCCAGTATGGGTTTTCCCACAGGTTCACAGCCCTTTCTTGGGCATCCATTTGCTCTGGCAGGTGGGGCTCCTCCTTAGGCTGCAGGTGGATCTCTGCATCCCTGTGGATCTTCATGGCCTGCAGAGGCACAGCTGCTTCACCATGGTCTTCACCAAGGGCTGCAGGGGAATCTTGGCTCCAGTGCCTGGAGCACCTCCTCCCCCTCCTTCTCCACTGACCTTGGTGTCTTGCAGAGCCGTTCCTCTCACATGTTCTCATTCTGCCTGTCTCTGGCCTTAATTACATCTGCACAATAACTTTTTCTGCGTTCTTAAGTACATTATCACAGAGGCGTTACTATCATTCCTGACTGGTGCAGACGTGGCCAGCGGTGGGTCCATCCTGGAGCCAGCTGGCATTGGCTCTGTTGGACATGGGGGAAGCTTCTAGCAGCTTCTCACAGAAGTCACCCCTGTGTCTCATGTCTACCAAAACCTGGCCACACAAAGCAAATACAATTGTAACCTAACCTTCTTTCAAATACTGCTATTTATCAATCCAGTCTCATTTTTGTCTATTTATTCTGCCACTTTCTGCTGTGCTCCAGAGGCTTCTGTATATAATCAAGTCATAAACATGTTTTATTTTGGTTTAAATTTTGTTTAATAATGATTTCCTGAGTAGCTTTAAACAAAACTAAACACACACACACAGAGACTTGTATATAAAAAGAAATGACCGCTAACTCTAATTTTCTTTTTAAAGGACTGTTCAGTTACTAAATGTAAGTAAAACTGCAAAAGAAACCCAAGCATCACAAGGCACAGAAACTGTGCCTCTCTGGCACAGAGAAGACTCACCTTTGACATAAATATTCTATCAACAGAAGAGTATTTTTCCCTCATGCAATGTATTGGTGAAATCCTCAGGCATCTTAAAATTCTGGAAGTTGAGGGAAAAGAGCAAGCTAGAGTGAAAGAAGTGACCTGCATATCCATAACGTGTTATGCGGCAAGCCAAGCAGACACAAATAACAACCATGTCCTGCTTCCTGAGAGCCTTGCCCACATATTGAGCCTCCAAGCTAGCAAGGAGGGCCTGCAGCCCAGCATGGCAAGCACACAGGGCTGAGGATGAACTGCCTTAGGGCTGGATGTTACTGGCATTACAGACTGACAGGCAAGCTTGTCAGGCAGGATGCAATTCATTCTCCTAAAGCTTGAACCATTCCCAACACAAAAGAAAAAGGATGGTTACAGGACAATTTTTTCAAACAGCCATAAAAGGTCTTCCCTTTCTGAGCTTTTATGGGCTAACAAGTCAGTCTCTCTCCTGAGCATTGTAAATCACTTGCTCATTGCTGGTTGAAGTTAATACCATTTCCATAGATATCTGTGACCCCAAGATTTCTCCCCTTGCTCTTTCATGACACTAGGGGCACAGGAAGAGGATTTCCTAACATTGAGTCAGAAAAACAGAAACTGAAGCCAAACAGAAAATCAGACTATGATCTCCCTTCCCCTGCCCATCTTTTGCCTTTTCATTCTTTAATTAGTAAGGACAGCCAAAATAGACCTTTTCCTTGTTTTAGTTCACTTATGTATTTGTTTCTGACAGAAGAAATTTGTCCTTCCTTCAGGAGAACCAACTCCACTCTTCTATAAATAAAATCCACTTGTGTAGATGGAAGTTCTTTTGAGAAGTTTCCCAGCACAACTAATTTTAAAAATGAAAGACTAGAAGAGCCAGATGCAAAACTTCTTTTGTACTCACAAAAGTATTGAGGAGCAAAGACATTTATTTGGGACAGCTTTCAAAGAAACATTTAGGGAATGTGAAGCTACTACCTATTTTACATGAAGCACAGTAGGTGACAAGCATAGGGTTAAACCTATCAGAAATCTAGCAAAGCAGAGTAAAGACAAATTTCCTGAAGTGCACAGTAAGACACTGTTAACCAAACATTGTTCTTTCTTAAACAAAATGCTCACATACAAAAATGTATCACCTATTGCTGTGCTATGTAAGCAGGTTTCAACACTGAACAGCCTGGTGATTTACAGATGCCTGGGTTAGAGAAGAGAAAGAGCACAGACGGCTCTTGTCAGCACTATGGAAGAGTTTGGCAGAAGACCTGAGAAGACAGGGAAGCTACTAAGGATGAACTGAACATACTGGCAGCCCTTTTATACTGTATCTGAATAGGACTAATTCACAACTGCAGTTTACAAGTCCATACAAGTTCTTGAATTTCACAGGAATGTTTAGCATCTTACCATTTAAGCATTATAGTCCTGATTTTGAAATTGGACTTTGTATTTCACAGGGGAAAAAAAAGAATTATTAATTTCCAGTAACAACTGTGCACATAAAAAATGTATATACATGTCTCTGTCTCTTTCTGCTTTGTATGAAGGATCTGATGTGTGAAATGCCACTATCCCACACTGCTAAAACACAGCACAAACTAGACAATGGCAATAGCACTTTAAGGGAAGTGGAAAAAAAAAGGAATCAGTGTCAAAAACACAAAATAGGTATTCACAGTGAAACAAAAATAAAATTAATGTCCCTCAGTCTGTGGACTGATGATAGGTTTGCCATGATTGTTTTTTTCCCCTGGGAGATTATGTCTCTCAGGAGGTGACATCCACTTAAGGGACAATGAACCACTATTTATATAAATGTCCATCAGTGAAACTCTCTAAACAATTGCAAATATTGACCAGCATGCAGCAGATTAATTTGGCCTCACTGTCACTGGCACATATCATGGATAGCTATTGCGGAATAGCAGATCCCTTACATTCATACTTGACACATCACTACTGAACATGAAATTTCCACCAACAACAAAAGAAGCATTTAACAGTAACTTTGTTTCCCTAACAGAGACATATGCCTTCCTAATAAAGACAAGCAAGATGTTTTTCTAACAAATAGTAATATATATTTTTTGTCATTATACTAGACACTACCTGTGTAAATAGTACAATCCCATGCTAACAAAAGGTTCCTCTCCACAAGGAGTATCTCCAATAGATCCCAAAACACAAAGATTTGTTCTACTATAACCATGTAAATGTGAGGTGCCATCAAGGCCTATAATGCACAGAAGCATTTTCCTCAGTTGCAAGAGCTACTTCAGTGTGGGGTTTGTTTTTATTAATACAACAAGTCCTTAAATTCAACTGCAAAGCAACTACAACAGTCTCAAACTTAACTTGAGAAAGTGTCTAATATCAATCCTTGAAGCAGGGCAAGCACTGAGTTGTCTCAGCAGCATCCTGCTGCTGCCTCTGAGGTAAAGATCACAAACCCTGCAATCTCCTCATCTTCACAGCTTTCCTTTTGAAACTGTAACTTGACATTTACATTTACATCCTGGTACAAACAAGTATTTGTAAGACTCACTGCAAGACATGCATTGTCATAAGACAGGCAGGATAGCAGTGTTTGGAACAGAATGCAGCAGAATAATACCCAATTTTCAGAAACATCAAGTAGGTATTGTTTCTTTTCCATACAGTTTTGGACACTCTATACCTGCAAACCAGACCACAAGAGGAACTCAGAAAACAAAAGAATGCAATGACTCTCTCTTTCTCCCTCTTTGACTCTCTCTTTCTCCCTCTTAGCCACACCCCTTTTGGGTCTAGTAGTTCTCGCATTATATTCCTTATTGGCATAATATTCAAATTCCCATGGAAAAGAGAAAATGTATGTGTGTGCATCCATGTATGTCTGCACTAGCGTAAAACGGGAGGATGTAGCAGCAGAAAACCGATAATCAAAACTTTTTTCTTCCACAATGCATTTTAGTTTGTTAACAGGACCTTATTTTGAACACACTTCAGAGATGTAAATCCTTGCTTTATTCTACTTTGCTGCACCCTTTTAAGTGCTCCAGCAGGGGAGGAAGAAAGTTGTTGTGAAGCAGAATAATTAGGGACTTACACTATGATTGTTAAGAGCACTGAGCAAAAAAGCAATACTAAGACAAGCTGCCTGAAGCTTTCTTGGCTGCAGGAAGTGGCGTTACCAAGGTAATCACTTTCAAACTGTCCAGCAAGACTGCTGAGGAACTTTGTACTGAGAGGGATGTGTAGGCCAAAGCATACTTCCTGTAAAAGAGAACACAGGCATTCACTGATAATTTGTAGGACTTCCATGTTTTGTCTTACATATGTGTTTCTAGCTTGCTGAAAGTTGAAAAGCTGAGCTCCTTGCCAACATTTAAGATCTTCCCTATCACATCCTGAATCTTGCAGTTGATTTGAAAATCAGATGGGGGTAAATGAAAGATATTTGACAATCACCAAGATGCCAACCAAATTAGATACAGAGAAGTTGGGTATGGCTTATATATACATATATATATATATATATATTCTCAGAGATTAAAGTGTGAGGATCCACACTTATCCCACATTGCAGATAAATATATTTGAAGTACTTGTGCTTTCCTTCGCTGGCCCCTTGTAGCATCTCATCTGGTGCCAGTACTATTGTGTTTGCTGCAGGAATGCAGCCGTTCACTCAGCCGTGATGTGACATGAATTCGAGCCTGACAGCTACTGCACTTAACTTGAGATTCGCACAGAGGCTGTGCTTTTAATTCTGGAGATCCACAGCGAAGCATCTGCTCTTCAACCAAGATAGCAGCTGTTACACTAATCTGAGGCCTCTGTGCTAATTGCAGCATGAACCAGTCACAGTACAGCTAGCTCCTGTCCTATCTAGGTGTTAGATTATCCTGCTACAGGAAGTGGACAAAACCACACACAGATGGAAGGAGGTGACATAAAAGGAAAGGTGACAGCAACAACAAAAGGGCAGATGTAGACTTTCTGATCAGTGGCAAACGAAAAGAGGCCTGGTGTTGCAGCAGTGGCCCTGTGCTTTTCACATGGTGGCATGGCACAACCCCTGTCTGCTGGAGGACAGGCATCTAAACATGGCAAGGGGCACATCACAGCCTAGAAATTACTCAGCTGCTCCAGCATCCTGATGATGCACCTCCCCTGGAAGGAGCAGGAAGGGTTTTCAGCGTACAGTGTTAAAGTGCCTCCTCTTTTTGCTGTGTTTTCTACTTCCACATAACTATCACACTCATCCCAAGGTATGAAAACAAATAAAAACCCAGAGAGGGAAGATGCAGTCTCGTTTTAGACAATATTTAGATTTGTCCATTTTAGGTGAGTCAAGCCAAGCCACAAAATTGTCTAGGAGCCACTTAAAAGTTTTTCAGTTCATTAACAAAAGTTTCAGAGATCCTATTTGCACGAGGCCTGTGGATATGGTTTTATATAAAGGTGGAAGGACCGCTGACATTTCTCCCTCCTAATGCCCTGTATTCAAATCTGGAAGTAACTCTCCATATACATGATTTTAACTGTATTTCTATGCTCAGGCTGCACAGGACATTGGTCAGAGTATGTCTTTTCTGAAGCTTATGTATCCTAGCCTCAAGTAATCAATCAAGCATTTACCTCAAAACTAGAAAGTACCTAGTAAACAGCTCCTCAGAATTTTCTCGTCATAACCAAATGTGAACCCACCATGAAAAGAAGGAAGTATATTTTTGTGCTAAGAAGCCTTTGTTAAGGACATTAAAGCTGCCATAACCTCTCTCTTCACAAATTTTTACAGCTGTGAATTTAGCATCTCAAATAATCTTAGCTGCCACTATATCAAGGGATACTACTGCTCTTCCAGCATTTTTTCTCCATCAGTTCTTTAGAAGTTTACATTTAAAAAAATTTAAAAACCATTGTGTGATTAAATGTGATCAAGCAGTAAAGGTTTTTAAAAGCCACTTGAATTTCTTCACTTCCCACCTCCAAAATTCTTTGTGGTTTTGGGGGGGTTGTGGGGGGTGGTGGTGGGTTTTTTGTAGGAATGAGTATTGAGTACAGTTCTTTTTCATACTGAAAGGGTCTAACTTTTTCTTCAAGCACAGCAGAGACAAGACAGCCTGTAAATTGTAAGCAGTCTTCATTCCTTATTGACATGTTTCTTGAAAAACGGTAACCTTTAACCTTGCAACATTATTTCTCGGGGGCTGATTAAATGAAAAGTCTGTTTTGGTCAATGGCAATTATAGCTGCAGACCTCATGGTAACCTCTAGTGTGTATATTCTGCCTTGCACACAATGCCAATTAAATGGTTGACTGTTGTTCCTTAGGTTCATCTGAAATTACATTATCTTAGAAGATAAAATACTGTCAATGCAATTCATAATACGTCTCTTCAAACTGCAATGCCAACAAAGACTTATTTCTTCCAGGTCAAAAAAGGTTAAAAGAAGCAAAAAAAAATCTAAAACTTAATTTGTAAAATACCTTTAAAACAGAGGAAACACAAGTTTAAGACACACGGTGATTTGGGGCTTTTTCCTTCCTTTCATAGAGGGATTGTTTGAATCACAGTATTGGGGGGGGATTCTGTTGTTGTGGGGGTTTGGTGGATTTAGTTTGTTTGTTTTTAACTTCCTGCTACTTATCTCTTCTTCCGTGTATCTCTTCTATATTTCTCTCTTCCCCTGTTGCTCATGTTAAGCTAAATCTCTCTGAAGTTCAGAAAAGCACTGATCTTTCAAATACATGGATAAACAATGTCCCATGCCATTTAATGCCCCTCTGTCTTGTCATTAGTTTTGTTAAATATATTAACATTTTAGTAAGAACTTATTTGCATATTTGTGCCAGAGACAAATCAAAGAACTTGCTTATGCAAAGACATTGCTAAAGAGTGACCCAAGGTATCACCTCAAAAGCCCCAGTTTACTGATCGCTGCCTTTCCGTGTAGGAAAGCCCAGAAAGTTTGTATCTGCTTTGCTCTTCCCTATTAGCTTTACATCAGTGAAGTAGTGGAGGCTGGTAACACATTTCTTCCAGCCATTTCTAATAGTATTTTTCCCTGCTGTTTCTAATAGGAAATCCAAGAGAAGACCACAGTTTTTTTAACAGCTTCACTTTACAGTAATTTGAATACCAATTTCAAATTTTTCATTGAAAGTATTTGTTCTTTACTGTTTAATAACCTAATTCTTCAAAGATAAAGCAGATTTTAAAGAGTTTGTGGTTAATTTTGTTAGGCTCTGCTCAACTCTTAGAGAGACTTTAAAACCATTACACTTCTACTCTATTCCCCACTATGCAAAAAAGATACAGTATTTTATAAAAAGACAAACTTGTAAATCAAAACAGGAGTCGGAATAAAGGGAGCAACACTGCAGTGCACAGCCCTTTTTTCAGTATCTCATTACAAATATCAAACATATTTGCCAGTCTCATATGTATTTTCTGTTGCTTTCAGTTAAACTTTTTCTGCTGGCTTAATAGAAAAAAAAATCGTTTCCACATCCTTGTCCAGTAATGCCCTTTGCTTAGCTGTTTTTCTGTCACTGTTTCAGATTAGGATAATTACACAGCATGATTTAGGTCAGCCTAGAGCAGCTTTCATCCAGAATACCTTTATTCATATTTTTTACCTCCACTCAATATTGTAATTTTATGTTTTAAGAATTTTAAAGCCTATTGAGTAGCACAATATCACATAATTTAATTAAATTTATTATGACAATCAAAACCAGTGTGAAACATCAAAAATATTTTAAAAGCAAATACAGACAACCTAACTGAATGAGACTAACAGGTATTTGACCATACAATGTTGTCAGCCAAATGTGAACATGATTATAAGCATGAAGACATCTTTTCTATTGTTGAAAAAAGCACCTAATGGTTTTAAATTTGAGGTTTTATGGTTTCTTCTTAACCCTCGCCCTCCCCCAAAACCATCTTCAATGCTGCAGCACCTTTATTTATCATTAACACAGAACACAGTACTACCAAGTGAATCTCCAAAACTTTCTGAAGTGCAGCGATGACAACACACTACATGTACTGTTTGTCTTTTGTTTATTTGTTTGAAGGAAAGACCAGACACTGACTCATGGTGGATGTGTAGAGTAGTTTATCACCAAATAACACTTTAACCCAACTACAATCCATCAATTTCTATTCATTTCATCTCTTTGCTAAAATATTCTACTAACAGCTTCTTTGCTTCACTACATGCTGTTTTGACCAGGAAATTAATGGGCAAACATAGGCAACTATAGCACTTCCAAAGACAAGACTTTTGTTTTCCATCATACCACGATTTCCAAACACTTGCCAAACTTGACTGTTGAAGATACAGTCATATTTATAGAAGTGCTATAAGTATCAAACATACAGCCTTTCCACAGTAAAACTATTTGAGTCGCATCATTAACCACTTGTCTTGGGGTGACTTTATGCTGTTGTATACCCTACCACTGCTCTAAGCTCAGATATGATCCTGAGCTTTTCTGTGCTTTTAAAACCAAGTGCAGGAGAGAGAGAAAAAAAAACCGAGCAAACTTTTCGAAACAGTTTGTGTTTCAAAAACACAGAGATTAGCTGCTGCTGCTGCTACTGCTGCTGAGGAGTGAAGGAAGCACCCTTTCTGCTTCTCTCAGCTTTTCGGCTCTGTTTCTCCAGAGGGAGACTGAGAGTTAAGATTCCTTCTAAGACTTCGGCTTTTCCCTTCTTCTCTTCTGGACTGTTTCAGCATCAAAACACCAAAACTTACTGAGAAAACTTTACACCTTAGGCCAGGAGGGGCCCAAGCCAACCCAGCTCCAACGAAAAGGAGAGAGACCACACCCACAGAAAGACTTTAAAATCTTCCCCGGTTTCTCTCCACAGCGAGAAGTTTTATTATTTAGCATTATTATTCTTTTCCTGTGTGTTTGTTAAATAATTTTATTTTCTTTCCTTCACTTTCCTCCAAGGAAAAATTTTTTTTCCTGAACCTGGTGAAGGAGGGCTGGCTGTAACCTGCCTCCTAAGAAAAGACCTTCAAATTCAGACGTTCCTCTGAAATTTGTCCCAAACCAGCACACCACTAAATCCTACCGGTGCTGATGTTCTGCAGAATTTGATGCTTTTAAATTTTACAATCCTTTGTAGTTTGAAATACATCACTGTATGGCACACTCATGACAACAAAGTACTTCTCACCCAGGTTATGTCAATCGCCATTATATGAAGTCCTGATCACATCTATATACATGAGTAAACATGCCTTTTGTCTTCCAGCATAAGACAAATTATTGTTAAATCAACTGCATTTATATTTCGCATAATACTTAAACTCATGTATATTTCAGTGGAACTACCATGAATAAATATGCAAGCCAGAGGAATCTCTTGTTCATAATCACACTAGTTTTAAAGGTATTTGAGAGAAAGATTTCCCATGCATTTACACAGATATTCCCAAGGTCTTGGTACTAATACCCTAACACTGCTGAGAAAACCTGACTTCAATGATGTAATTTCCCAGACAGCAACACCACTTGTATGACCACAGCAATAAGGATCACCGTAAGCCATGGTATCCTTATGAAGTCCCAGTCAAGAGCAGACTAATAAGCACTGTCCCCAGAGTGGTGGCTGGGATGGGGGCAGGAGTCCCCATAGCCTCTGCAGTGACCACCACTTCTGCTCCTCTTCAGCACAACTCTATCAAGCACAGGACAGATTCCCACATTCAACCCACTCAACAGAAACTGGAACATGCCCTGTGCTGACTTAGAAACTGGTACTTTAGCACAAATACAGGAACATCACAGAGTGAAGATACATGTTATGTTGGAGTAGTCCATGAGCTCCTGAACCACAGTGGTAGCAACAGAGCGGCCATCGCTTTGGAAGTCCTCACAGATTTTGGTTCCCTCCCATTTCTTCAGAGTTTATACGTTTATGAGGAGGTTACCCTTTCATTCTCTTCCTTAGATTATCTAATGATCACCAATATACTTTTCTATGAAATAGGTTTACCTGGTTAAAATGAATAAAGAATAAGAAAGTGCTTTGGCGCCACAAAGAGTGGCTACAAGGGAAAGTTACAGCAGCCTAACTAAAATGGAAAGTATATTTCCTCAAAAATATGCTGGCCAAAATTTTTACTCCTTCATTCAAGTAGAAATATCATAGCATACATTAAGAATTAGAAAAATAGAAGAATCCACTAAAAACATTTGAACAAAATACACTCTCAATAGAAAAAAAAAAAAAAAACCAAACCAACCAAGTGCTAATGGCAATATTTACTGCATTTTTTCTCCATTTCTCCACCTTTCCTTTGGCAGCATCTCTATAAAGAGTTGGAGAAAATACGGAAATATTTCAAATCGCTTCATGTCTACATAAATATAATTTTCTTTTATGAAAAGTGAAATGCACATGCGTCAGTTGGCTGACATCACTGCAACTACAACAGTGATTACTCCTCCTCGTTAAAACCAGAGCAGAAGCTCCAGAGGTACTTCAGAGGCTCTACCATCTTGTGCGACCACCTGACCATAAGGTTCTCAAGCTGAAAAATCTGGAAGCTTTCTAAGTGCACATTAGTTGACAAGGGACAAAACATCACATCTTGGTTGCTACTAAAACAACATGTTGTTCCATGAACAACATGGAACACTGGAAATGTGATGCTGGTTTCCTAGACTGTCCTAGATTTTTTAACCCACTTATCCCCAAGCACTCTGATCAGCCAGACAATTGACATATGGGTCATGATGTTTTCACAGCTCCAAGTGTGCCAGCTGCCCAGCCGGTGCAGGATGTGCGTGCTCATTGACCAGCTGGCTGATGCCCAGCAGAGGCAACTGGGAGCCAAGATGTAGCTGCCTTTTTTCAGCGGGGAGCACTAATCAGGCTGTTCTCTTTTACCCAGCCACTGATTTTTTTAAAATTTGTAGGAACCTAAATATATTTGAGACATCTCATTCCCTTGTTAAACTTTGCAGCCAACAGGTTCAAGAGTTATGGTGAACTAAAAGGAAGAAAGAGAAACACACAGTGTCTGATAGCCAATGCAGTGCAAACATACATGTTTCTTTGCCATTGCAAACGTGGCTGCAAATATACCATCAGGGTTCACCACATACCTCTACTTAATTTTAACTTTTTTTTCCTCTTGTATATGTTTTGTTTTCATTACTCTCCCACAAATGCTACCTCAACCTTACTAAATATTGCACTACTACTTTTCCCTGTCTTAAAATCCTTCTCCCCCTGCTTAGAAGGTATTTCTGTTTCCAGTTCAACCATGCTTTACAAGTAAATAGCAACCAGACAGTGGAAATACATTAAAAATATACAGTTAAAAAAAGTATGGTAATATACGTCACATTTAAATGTTCTAGATAGAGGGACTTATACATACAAAATTTTATGTATGTATTTTCAATCAATGTATAGAGAAATACCCATTAATTGTGCCAATATTTAATGACAAATTCTGCACCAACTTCTGTGATTATTATCCTGACATATCCTGAACCACTCATATGGCTACAACTCTTCAGCATTGCAGAATTACTTGCACTGAACAGCACTAACACAGGAACAACCTTGTGCCCAGTTACCATATGTTTTGGGGGAAAAGGTGTCAGGATTTCAAGTTCAGCATGACATAGGACAGCCTCAACATTGTCTGCCACTACTGCGAGCTTCTTTCTAGCCCTCATCCGTTGAGGTACAGTTTATATATACTTTTAGAAGTAAACACTCTAGAGTTTAAGGCCATCATAAAAACCTGAAAAAAACCCACAATCTCAGATTCATGCCTACTACACAGCAGGTGTTTCCACAATACAAAATGTTTTAATATTTCTAGCAAGCACAGCCAAGAATACATTTCCAGGATTTTACAAATAAGGGTAATTCTCTAGAGCTAATAATAAGCAGAATGAGGACTGACACAGAAAAAATTATTTTGTTATTCAAATCTATAGTGTAGCTGAATGCAACTGCTAGACTGTCTGTAACAACCTCCACAACTGCAATAAAACTAAAAGTGCAGTTTTATAAAAAAATCCATATGTATGTGAGATGTTGTAGCAATGGCAGATTTGCATGGTATTGTCTATATTGTCTACTATGACCAAGCCACTTCAAAAAGACTGCAGAATGCCTAGATGATTATTTTTAAATTACTAGGTCCAAAGTGTCTTCAGAACAGGTACTACTCTCATACCCCCACTGTACAAATGACCCAATTCTCTCACCTCTGAAGAGGAAGAGAGTATTCCTAGCCATGAATTCTGTAAAGCCTGGACTGGGGTTATGATAGTTCCACGAAAACGTCAGCTCAGTGCTTGGCTACCGGAAAAAAACCCACACAGTTATTAAGAACAGAACAGTGAACAAAAGAAAACAATATTATGCTGCTGAATAAAAACATGGTTTTCCAGACCTTGAGTACAGTTCAGACTAGTCCCATTTTTTCATCAAGTGAAAGGTTCAGAGGATACAACAAGGAAGAACAGAGGTATGGGTCAGCTGGGCAGGTTATGATTCATCAGCCTGGGAAAGTGATGGCCTCAGGAGCAGGTGGCAAAAAAAGGGAAAAGAGTAAGGAGAGGGTAGAAAATGCTCTTCATGGTCTCTTCTGATATTGGAGATGTGGTCCAGAAAATGAAGCCATCAGGAGCCAGCTCAGAACCAACATGCACAGCACTTCCTCACACAGCTGATCAAATTGATCAAACTGATCAAACCATGCCAATCTGAACAAGCCATGCCCTGGAGACATTTAAATAGAGCTCGGGTGCCGTGGAGGAGCAAACACACCCTTGGAAGGGAGCCTGCCTCATGCTGCTACATAGAAAAAGAATATTAAGCTCAGGAAACCATTCTAGACTGAAAACAGTTGGAGAAGGGAAAGCTACTGAGAAGAGGTAAGATACAGGGAAAGGCAGCGCCTTTTCATTCAACTGTTTGCATATGGGTTACAGGTACTGTTGACCCAGACAGCTTGAGTTTTCCTAGGTCCATACTCCAAAACCAGCTTGCAGCACAGCAGTAAACTCTCTACCGATCCTTTCTAGCTCAGGTTCAGCCCTGTTGCTTTTGCTGAAGTAGTTGGAAATTGCTATGAACAGAAAATGTTGGCCTAAAATAGTTAGCAAGGCCTGTCCTAGCAGTGTTCTCTGTGCCTGCAAAATGTTGTAGCCACATAGGGAGAAAAACAACCATCTATCCAGTCTTGAATAAAGTCCAAATAAATTAACATCTTCCAAGGACCATATCAGGTCAATGTGCTCTCAACTAAAACAGGCTACCCAACCTTCCAAAGACAGTTCACCCTTTCAGTTTTCAGAAAGTCAGAATGATACAACCCACACTCAGACATGCCCTACTAACCAGTATGGTCAGATTTGTCACTTTTCTGTGGCTAAGTTGGAGCAACTCTGCTGTAATCTTGGAAAACGTAAAATAAAGTAGTAAAACGGGGAAGCAGTCCTGGCAATTGTTATTTTGAAGGCACAAAGGGAAAAAAAGTCAGTCCATTAAGCATTTGAACATGTAACTGATAAAACTGAAACTGAAATACTCATGCTGCCCACGGCTGCATCAGCAGATCTGCCTCAACAATTTCCAGCCAAAAACCACCATGGCACCACTCAGCCCCATTCCCCTCTGGTCCAGCTTTATCATTCACTATGAACAAAGGCTGATGTGGTTTAGCAAGACAATTCTTTACAATACAACTCAAATTCATCAAAATTATTTTACTGGTTTACACAAGAAGTTTTGTACGAACTCCATGACCTGTTGCAGAAATAGAGTGCAGCTGCTTCATTCTTCCAGCTGTAGATTGTTTATTTTCTATTATAAAATTGCATGGAGGTTTCTTTTAGGCAAAATTATGAAGCCATATCAGCTTGTCACTACCCTAAAGGCAGTGCCATAACCTATATGCCATAACCCATTCTTTATATATTTGATATACAATCCTCATACTTGTGAGGCAAAACTGTTACCAGACACAGCAGGAAGACCCAGAGAAAACATGAGCCAAGAAACCTGTGTCCTAAACTCATAAACAGAAATTACTTAAGCCTTGACAACCTATAGAGAACCTTTTGGGAAATGCAGAGTGTGCCAGGTGCGGTCAGTGCTTGTATGGGAGGAGTTCCAGTTTTCTGTGCCACCATCTGGGCAAGGCCGCTTTTCTGCTACACTGTACTCATTACTCACTGTGGTGACTATCACAGCAGCTGTGATGTCTGCACAACATCCAGACCAACAACAACGACAAAAAAAAGGGTATTATTTCAGTAAGTCATTAGAATTTTATCAGTTTTAAGGGATGTATATGACTTTCAAAAATGTATCAGCTGTTAAACTCAAAACTCCTCTGGCAAGTTACAATGCCTGCTATGCAGCTAACATCTTTGGAACATAAAATAAAATTTCACGCTGGAACATTTAATATTCAGTGGAAGCAGATTACTGCTGTGCCGCAGTGCTGTCTAGCTAGATCTAGCGCCAGGCATCGTCCGCCCAGGAGGGGGAAGAAGGCTGGCTTGCAGGGGCGCGCGGGGCTGGCTCACTCAAGGAGGAACAGACGAGACGCCGGGACTCTCTTGATGATAAACACGGACTTTACTGCATCTTGAGAGGTCACGTGGAAGGAGCCCCGCGAAGCCGTTACTGGCCCTTGTTACACCCTTACAGGATGGGGAGGGGACAATAGACAGCCAATAATGCAGGGACATAGCATTTGAACTTGGCGGGCAAAGGGTACAGAACCAATCGGGGGACTGCGAGGGAGGGGCCAAATACCGTGGGCCAACGAGGGCTCGAGGGACACAGAACCTCTGTGGGAGAAACCAAACACAGGGGAAAAGGGGGGAAACGGCAGTGATTAATATCCACAATGCACTGCAACACTGCTGTGTCTTCCAATAACAATTTCAGCTGATGCAGCATGATAGACTTCATAGGAAATAAGATCTTGGCTTTGAAATTAGAAGTCAGTTGTGAACATTGCCTTTTGAATGCAGGAGGTTATTTGACTCTTATTAAGACTGATAAGAATGCTGTTCGTCTACAGAGAAATACAATACAGTAGGAAGTTTGGATTTCAGACTCCACTACAGGTACAGTGCAAGTCACACTGGCTGAGAGAAAAAGAAAAGCTTTTTAAGTTCTCCTAAACACACAAAAAGCATTTCTACTTCCTAAAGCATTTCTAAAACATCAGTACGACTCATTAGTTATAAGAAAATCACCTGCATTTCCCCTTGCCAGTACCATACTCTGTCCTAAGCACACACCGAGGGTGCTGCAGAACAACTTGTCCATTTGGTCTTGCAATCATAAGAAGAAAGGGTCCCGGTCTGCAAAATCCATTTCTGGCAACAGGCTTGTATAAGCTGCTACGTGTTAGGTAAATCAATCCTACCCTCCCTAGCTACTGGAACCAAATACTGCTGCTATTTATTAATTCAGTATTTCTTTACCTTGTTTTTCCTCGAGGAATTATCATGTAAGGTTGACAAGCCTCAAACGCTAGTCTAAGGACACAGATACAGCTTGTGTTCAGAACAGCTGGAAGAGAATATAGAAACAAAGTGTGCTTGTGCTACCATGGTGCAAATGGACACTCAGTAACATGTACCACACCCAAAACTTTCAAGTAAGAAAATACATTTTCATGAGGCTGTTTCAAGGGGTTCAACTCCCATACACTAGCAACGATGAGAAGAGGACTGATAACAGTTCAGCAACGCTGTAGCAACCAACAGCCCATACTGTCACAGACCTGTAAGCCCTCTGTCCAGATACACAGGTGGCACAAATGTCCTGGATGCCTGTGCTGTCTTTACCGCCTGTGAATAATGGAAGTGTTCCTGAACTAGCTGAAAGATTTGAAGAGAGAATTTCATGCCCTGTGGATGGTATTAACAGTATGTATATGTCACTCCTATCCCTTCTTTTTCAAGTAGGGCAGTAGGCTCCCTAGCAAGGTGAATCACCTCATGTGGATCCCCCTCCTGCTTTTCATTGTATCAGGAGTTACTGGAGGAAAACGACTTAAGTAGCTTAAAACAATTATTCCAGCCCACTCCAATATTCTCCTCAGTTACGTTCTTACATCAATAGAAGTGACATACTACAGAGACATTTTAGCTATTGAAAAATGTGGATCTGACTTCCCATCTTAACCCACTCACAGAACATAAACTTTAAATCTGCATCCAGCTCTGGGGTCCCAGCAGCAAGGAGAATGTGGACCTTCTGTGATTCTGCTGGAGAAAGTCCAGACAAGGCCACAAAGATACTGAGAGGGCTGGAGCATCCCTTCTATGAAGACAGGCTGAGAGAGTTGGGGTTGTTCAGCCTGGAGAAGAGAAGGCTCTGATGAGACATTCTAGCAACCTTTCAGTACCTACAACAAAGGTACAAAGAGGCTTACAACAAAGCTGAAGAGAGACTTTGGACAAGGGCATGTAGTGACAGGGCAAAGGCAATGGTTTTAAACTTGAAAGAAAGCAGGTTTATATTAGATATTAGAATTAAATTATTTACTGTGAAGGTGGTGAGGCACTGAAATAGGCTGCCCAGAGAAGTTGTGGCTGCCCCACCACAGAAAGTATTTAAGGCCATGTTGATGGGGCTTTGAGTAACCTGGTGTATTGAAAGGTGTCTCTGCCCATGGCAAGGGGGTTTGCAATCTCAGGTGACTCTCTTTGCATACTCATTAGGCTATAAAGCTCTAATTATATTGTTGGAGCACTTCTCCATAAGACTCCCTTATTTAGTATTTGTGCATTCAGAATTTATTTTTATCCTCTATACTAAGTATACAGGTGATGCCTCTGTAACACACTCCATGTAAACCTGTGACTCCAAGTTACAAAACAAAATTTGAATCTGGTATTTTCTAAACATGCTTCAGTTTGCATTTAACATAACTTCTTCACATGCAAATCCCTAACTCTTAAAAAAATTAAATCCCATTATATGGAACCAAGGCAAGACAGATTTAGAAAAACAACTCTCCTAAAATTTATGGACATAAATTTTGAGCCTCAGACACAGATCAAACATCAGTCCAAAAGATTAAAATTTGGTCAAGTTAGAAGTATCTGAAAAGTGATCATTTACATGGAAGTGCCAGACAACCTTAATTTTAAGGAATACCATCATCTCTATTAACTATATACACTACATAGAGTACTCCTATATTTTGCACACTCTGAAGACTAGTACTACAGTTCTCGTGCTCCATGACCAAAAACAGACACAGAAAATCCAAGCACATGACATAATGAATGTTAGTTAACATATACTAGTATAATACTTGTTGTAAAGAAACAAGCACCTACGAAATTCTTTTGAGAGCTAAAATGTTTGCTTGTTCTTAACCCAAAATGTAGGTATGCTTGATTTTACCTTCAAAAAAATAATGTAATTTTAATTTTTATTTATGGTATTTAAGAGATTTCATTGTTAAAAATCATGTCCTATAATAACCTGTTTCAAGAAGTATATCTGCAAACAGAAAACTGTGCCTGGTCCACATTTCATAAAAGTTGATCTGCATTTTTCCTAAGTCACTTTCGTCACATATTTCATTCTTATAATAATGACACTATGGCATTGTCTAACATAAAGCTGAAGTTAAACACAAATTCTCCTTAGGCCAGTGGGGACAGAGGATAAATCATTCTTAATCCTCCGAACATACTGAGGTTAATAAAGTGTTACCTAAGATATTTTAAGAATCAAGTCAGTTTAATCTTAAAGAAACCCTCCAAAATATGGTAGTTTTTCCTAAGTTGAACTTTCCTGTTTCATTTCCACTTCATCCTACTACACTCAATCTGAATGTGAAGCTTTAAAAACTCATACTGATATTTCAACACTTTCCCTCTTAGAAATCTGTTCTTTGCAGAGTCATTGTGATGAGAGGACAAAGCTACCAGTGAGGCAGCCAGAAGTAACAGTGTCACAAGGGGAAGAAAAGAACACCCCGAGGCTCTGTAAAAGCAGCCCAAGAATTCCTATTCATACAAGAAGTCGAACCAATGGCAAAATAACGTTTCTTCTGAGATGTTAATTTACATAAATAGTAATACAATTTAGGTATGGGTTTACAGTCTGTGTAATTGATGGGATGAGCACAGAAAGACAGACTAGGAAGGTGTGCTTGCACAGTGTACCATGTCCAAAGAACATTTCTTTCCCAGAACAGCATCCACCATGTCTAGGAAGCTGATTCATCGTGACATATGTAGGTCAAGTTCCCATTACAAAGGCATCATGAATCACTCCTGGGCTCTAGGTCATACTCAAAATGGACACGCAGCACAGGAAAAACGTTCTTATGCCATGAGCAAAGGAAGTACTTTCAGCATGCAGTCACTATTACATTTCTATATTTTGAAAAAGCCAAAAATAAAGAAAAGAGAACCAAGAGAAAATTTCAAACAAGCTCAACAATTCTGACTCCTGCATCAAAAAAATGCTAATAATGTGATTATCTCTCACTAAAAAACAAAACGAGTCCTCTGCAAGCTGAGTATTTAGCCAGTGAACCTGAGTGGGGTGGCTCAGTGACTCCAGCATTTGCTCAAATGAGACCACAGTCCCAGCCAAGCAGTGCCATGGACACTTTTCATTAGTTTCCCAAAGGCATACTGGAACACTTTCTGTTTCTACTGGATTCATTTAAATATGACAGCACCACTTCCTGGCTACATTAAGGTAAAAGAAACAGGTATTAATATGCTATCAATATACCAATACCATTAAAGTGCAAAACTCAAAGCCTTCTATCAAGTACTACCAAATTTTATAATGCTCACATCCATCGAAAGAACTCAATATTTTCATATGGTATATCCTATCTTAAGGTACATACTGTCATTTGGTTATCCTATTAAGATATTTTGGCTATGCTAACCAGCAAGAAAGACCAATATTCTGAAGGAAATACTTCCAATTCTGCAAGAGCAGAAGAAACAAATGCAACAAACAACACATTATCTTTAGTAAAAAAACAAGCTCTCATTTCATTCCAGGACATACTCCTGCTATCCTAAATTTCTACTGCATTCACCCAGCATAGCAGATTCTCATCTTGCACTGCTGTCCTTGCCTAAGTGCCTAACTATAGAATGAGATGAGTCCTGACACAGAGGCGAAAGCCAAAGTGCAGAGGTTGTGCTTGTAGGCTTCCTAAACATGCTACAGGTAGAAACAAAGGAAAACCACAGCTCTTGCTCACAGTGTTACAGAGCAGCAACCCATATCAGCAAATGACATTTTCATCCCTCTAGACTATCTTCCCTTCTAAAACAAGGAAGTCAGCTCTGTGTGGGGTATCCCCAACAGTGTCCTCAGTAACTACCCCAAGGTGACCCAGGACTTGAGCAGGTAGGAATCAGCTCTGTTTAGACAGGTGTGACAGCAGACTATTACTTCCCAGGCTATAGATGCACCTGGACCCTCGCTGCAAGACAGCAGCACTATGCAATGTAGGGCAACAAGAGTTCATGCAGAAGAGGGGAACAGGCAGGTACAGTGGTACTGCTATTCCCAAACTAGGAAGGCTGTTATTTAAGAAGAGAAAGAAGAAGTATGACTCAGAAACTAAATAAAAACCACAGAGAAGTTTGACTGGCTGAAGTGTAAATCAGAAAAAAAAAAAAAAACCACCAAACTATTTAAAGGATTTCTTTCTTAAACTTATTTTGCTGCTGAAAAGCTAAGTTTGGCAGAAAAGCTGCAACTGCTTTGTGATAGTATTGTTCTCCTCCTTGTAGAATTATTTTTAAAACTACATACTAATGCCAGATAATATTACACCAAGAGCACTAGGTTTCCTTACAGAGTGCCTGCTCCTTCTTCAAGACATTCTCACTTGGGCTTACCATGCCAGGAGATAGCAGCAGTTGTCTCCTTCCTCTGTAGAGCTGGCCAAAAGACTTTTCCCTTTCCAGAGTGTGAAGGGGCAGCTAGCAGGTGCTAAGAGCCACACAAATGGATGGGCTTCCTTATCTAAATTGTTAAGGTGCAAGGTGCAGCTTATAGAAGGTCAAGGGTTCTACATCCTTGTGCTGAGGCACTTGGGGGCTGGTGCCCAGCTTTCAGAGAGTGGGCACCAGGCCCCAAGTGCCTCAGACAGCTTATAACAGTTAGAAAACACAGAAGCAATTAGTAAGACTTTTCCTTATAAACCTCCCAATAACTGCTTACATTTCTTCAGAATACTGACCTCCCCTTCGGAATCAAAACACAAGGCAATGAGACAACCTGTGCTTTAAGACTGCCTCTAAGAATATGACCACCATTTTCTTCTTAGGACCACACAGTAAGTCCAAGTGCAAATTTTATTTAACCTCAAAAAAATTTTTGTTTTAGGTCTCATATAATAAGAGTGTTCTTCTGGAATTGTTGTTAGGAATTTAGAGTATCAAAGCTAAGTCAGGCATTCCATTTTGTCAGGAATAAAAGCAAATGTCTCTGCATGTGAAACATTTTTGTAAACATAGACCAAACCATATGCAAACATCCCAGTTCCCATAAGAGCATGGGCATACCTGAAGGAATACTCTGTTTCCATGAGTCTACTGACAAAGGGACTGTAATGGTTAGGATTGGAGGTCCTTTAGGGTTCTTCTCCCTGATGGGTGAAATAATTGTCCCATCATTCTATCACTGTGAAACAGAGATAGTAACAGCTGACATTCTTACACTTGAGAAAATATAAAGCATTGCTAATGTAGGATATATCCTACACACAGGACATAGTATTATCCCTAATAATGCTTAGGCTCACCAATAAGTAGCTGGTTTATGACTGCCCTGTGTCAGCTGTCCCTTGAACCTTGTGTAGAGAGAATCTTCTGGAGTGAAGTCAAATTGTTGATATGCTCCAACAGTTACTCCTCACAGCTATGCACAGAAGGCTAATTTTTTGATGGCATGCAGAGCTGCAGGCTGTCTTTCCTCAGTTCCTGCAATTTCTCCCTATAGTACCAGAAGTAAAATTTGTCTCTCTTCATCCACAGATGACCAAGGGACATGATAGTAGTCTCTATAGGAGAAGCTGTACAGGAAATGTCTGTTTGGTCTCTCATTTCACTTACTACTAATTCTCACCAGGTGGCAGAATTTTTCATGTAAAGACCAGTTAAATTTCTATGTTTTTAAGCTTCCACAGTATCCTGCAACAACAGTTTAAACGCTTTCAAAAAGTGATTAGACATGTTCTTGAAGGGTAAGTTGATCGATGGCTAGTAAACCTTAGTTCATGTGGGACATCTCACCCTGGAATCTCTTCTAGCTGCTGATTGATTCAGACTGGAGAACACAGAAGTGGTGATCTGTAATTTCCTTACTGTGTCTTCACATGCCTCCTCCAGTCTGCTCATAGCAATTGCTGGAGAAAGCACCTATGTAAGCCTTTTCATCCCATGACCATTCCTGTATTAGTGTTCAGCCTTCCTTTCAGCATGTTTCTTTTCGGCATAGAAATCCACAGCTGTTCATGCCTCTATTTCTAATTGCTTCTTAAAGGTTTTCTAAATCTCACTATCCTGTGTTCAAATAGCATGTAAGAGAAACACGCTGTAAGAGCAATTTTTAAAGTCTTCAGTGCCTTTAGCACAAAAAAACAACATTAAATTGTCGGCTGAGATAGCCAGTATTTCTTTACTAATAGCTGTACCAAGAAACATGGGCATAATGACTGCATTTAATCTGTATCTGACATTTCTGAAGTAACTCCTTCATGCTGATAATAAAATAAGGCATGACATCCCCCTGGCCTTCTTCCCCATCAGCAGCTAAGCACAGCATCTGTACTCTTCAACTACAAACAGCCAAAAACTTCATTGACTGCTTGGGAATGATGAACCCAGACTCTAACCCAGGTAAGTGGGATGGAGCTGGCTGCCAGTGGCCTGGGCACACTGCGGCAGCTGGGCCTCAACACAGGACACCAAGCAACAAGTTCACAAGTGGCACCAGGCCACACATCATAAACATGCAACACAAAATGACCTGGGAAAAAAAGGATCCAAAGATGGCATATGCAGGAATAAGTACTTTTAACCTTTGTCAATCAGGGTCACACTTATGGATAGCAGAGTGAAGGGACATAGAAGACAGAGCTGCCTACAAACATCAGTCTGGCACTTGTCTCAATCCTGAGCTTCCTGAATCATGAAAACTGCATTAAACATAAAAAGTGAGGAACAAAAGTTGAGCTTCTCAGGATAAGAGAATGTTTGATAATTGCCCCAGGCTGGTCCCCAAAAGTCTCCTCCCATCAGCACCCCTAACTCATCCGTTAGAATCAATCAGATTAAGTGGCTGCAAAAGTCAGCCTGGTAGGCTACTTTTGAATGGCCTTAGTTTCCATACCAGAATGGTTTCTAGTTCCTCCATTAAGCTAAAAAATCTCAGTTGTTCTGAGTAACATGGTGATACTCCAGCTGATACCAGTCTGGACCATCCTCAGTCTGAACTGACAAATGGTCGAGCATAAGAAAAAGGAAGCATCCACCACATCTAGCTTTTGGAGATTTAAGCAAAGAAAAGGGAAGTGGCTTTTTTCAAACCATACTAAATACTTGCCTAACTCAGCTGCAAAATGGACAATCGTGGCCTTCGCCACAAAATCATACTTGTATAATGCTGGTTTCTCCCAATATTCACTGTTGTTCACTAGGATGAATCCTGTGCTATCACTACTAAATGTAGCTGTTTTAAATATTATTAAATTTTTAGTTGTTAAAAGAAAAAAATTATGATTCAGAGAGTGGGTACTGGGAAATTCAATTAATGTTAATATTGAAGGTCAGAAAAATGTGCTTGTGCCATAAACACTTTTGTTTTTAAGCAAGTACAGGTAAACAAGAATTGCTAACATTATCTGTTATATGAATATGTAACATTAATGTTAGATATCATAGTAAAGGGGTTGGACCAAGTTCACACCATATACGAAGTTAAGAAGTACTTTTCTTCCTCTTTCCAAACTACTCTCTCCCTTTCCTTCCCAAAGTAAATAGACATAAAAGCCAACTCTTAACCAGCTGGTGGTCTATTGCTATTATTCCTATATTAGTTTCCACCTTAAGCTTGTGCAGCAGCTTCATTTCAGTCTCAAACTCTGCTTTGTTACTGGTCAACAATACTGTTCTTTTAATGATTAACTGAATAAATTAGCACCAGAGTCACAGCTGAACATTGTGGAACAAGATCCTATCACAATGGCTGTATTTTAAACAATGAGAGTAAACAGTTACTTGCAGCTTTGGTGAACAGTGGTTAAGAGATAGAAGTGCATGTAGTGCTTTCCTTTTAAATTAAAAAAGAACAAAACCCAAACCTTAAAAGCTTTAAACAGCATTGCTACTTAAAAATTAGTCTTCCAGGGAAGAGGCAGCAAGAGATTAAAGCATACCTAAATATCCACGTAACAATTCTAAGGATACTAATCTGCTAATATACACTCCAGTGTCTTAAGGGTACCTTGATACACACATTCATTGACATAAGATTCCAAATAAGACCAGCCTGCACCAAAACAAGATTCACCAAGCAGCTTTTGCAAACAGAATACACCTGGCTATCTAACATGAAACCTTTGATAAACTATTGCAAAAGAAAAAAAAAAAAAAAAAAAGAAAAAAAAGAAAATAAAAAGGCAATGCAGCTTTGCAAATCTGTTAAAGTAATTTTATTCATCAATAAGCTATTTACTGATGACCTACACTCTCTTGTGTCTGTCCTGTACAATGCAGGCACACGCCCCAATTCCTAGGTGTCAGGATAATGCAATTTTTAAAAAATGTAATTACTCCAAAGCAAGCAGACTTTTCTTGGACATCTTGTCTTTCCTATACTCATGGTACAGAGCTGGAAGATGAAGTTTGAACTAGAATTCTGTCACTCAGTTTAGCTCCATATACATCCCAGGTAGCTTTCCACAGATGGGCTGTATGCTTAAACCACCCAGCAGAAGTTACCACTTGGCAGCCAGCTCCTGCCTTCACACTCTGCCACAGTCAGGGAGCGCACCACAGTAGGTGCTTCCCAGCTCCTCCCCCGCCTCCTTGGGCTCCAAAACATGCTGCTGAGAGTACACAGCCTGGCAGTGATATTCAGCCTAAGTGAGACAGTTTGGCAGCTAGAGACACCAAATGCTAATTCAATGCCTTTTTCTCTCTTCTTCATGAATAGCTCCAAGATGCTGCACCTTCTCTCCTTGCCAGTTCTTGTATCACTGGAGCAAAAAGGTGGCAGCCTCTCTCTGAACTGAGTATCATTGCTGCATCCTCGGCTCTATCATTTGGTGTGCTTCACACACTGTTCTGTGATCTGGCAACAGTCCTGAGTGCAAGCTAATTTACACGTTCTGTATAATGGCTTTTGTGTCTTCTGCAATGCTGGAATATATTACATGCAGCTGAAACAGAAGTCCAGCAAGTCACTGTCTGCCATCACCTTGTAGAAAGAACAAAAAACAGGGAAGAGAAAGAGATCATTCACATTTTTACATAGCTGGTTTTGTTTCCAGTCCTGCCTGAGCCCATGACAGCCTCCTCCACTGTTAACTACTTCTCTCCTGCATACCCCTGGAAGCAACCCAGAAAAGGGTACAAATACCAGAGACACAAGAGATGCAGCATTTCATTTACAGAAAAATGGTTTTGAGTATTAAAATGTCTTCCCTGTTTAGAAAGGGAACTTGCCCTACTAAAAGAAAACGCCATCTTAAATTCTGTCACTCCAGAGACCCAAAGTGCATAGAGAGTGGGATTTAAAGAGCCTGTTGTTGAAATCTTCAAATTTCAGCTCAAATTCATGTTTCCAAGTCACAGGGACAGCAGTGGGGGAAAAAAAAGCCAATTCTCCCTTTTCCTCCACTTCAAAAATGTTGCAACACATTTCTCAAACCTAAGTCCTATGCCTCAAGCTACACAACTGTCTCACTCTGCTTCTTGAACACACATTAAGGTTTACATAACTCTGTATGTGCCAACTGCACACAGAAATGCACTACTTAAGGGCACCAAACTGTCATTTCACTATTAAGACACTCCGCTGTATGCACAGTTTACCACAAGTACACATACACCAGCACATGAAGGGGCCAGTACAGACAGCAGAAGGAAGAGCAACCAGGACAGCAGCAGGACCACCTCATTCACACACAGTGCTGGCCTCTGCCAGGCTCCTGTGACCATGAATCTGAGGTGTTTGTGCGCAAGAACAAACCTCACCTCATATAATTTGACTTCCCTTAGGGATTTATTAAAATTTCTCAATATGACCAACCATGGGTTCCAGGGAGAGTTTAGAGGTGAAAATGCAACTGCAGCCAACCTGCGAGAGACTTTAGCTGCCCCTGGGCCTTGTGCTCTGGTATACAAGAAGCATGACATGAAGTGGAAATGAGCCATACAAGGCCAGGGAAGCAGATGGGCTAATCGAGGGTGAGCAACAGTGTGAGAGTAAGCAGCAGTGACACTGGGAGGGTTAGTAGTCACTAGAGACAGTCCAAGCTGAGCACCTGGGCTATGTCCTGGGCCCACTTGCCTTTCCCTGCCTCACCCCACCCTGCACAGGAATGCTCAGCACTAGTTCATTACTGATTCAAAGGACAGGGATGACTTTACAGTTGCTTGGGCAGATTTGCCTTTTGTAGCACAAACACAGCACTAAGACATCCACGGGATCACAGCCAGCTTCAGGATATGGGGGAGTGCCTTTGCACCACTAAAGTGGAAAACTAAGCAGTGGAAAACTAAAAAGGAAGAGAAACACTACCTCCAGTGTCTCCATCATTCCAACTCCCCACCCACACAGCAGACTAGCTGGGCTCAGTAACTCAAGTTATGGAGTTTTAAGAGCAACAGGCATGCTTCTTCCTGCAAAGGGAACATCCTGTCTGCTCTTGGTTTCCAGGGTCCCACCTTGCTTTACTTGTTCTGTATGGCACAGGCAAGGCATGCTGGCTGCAGTTTTTACATACTGAATTCTACTGAGGACTCTCTATACCACAACAAACTTTTAACAATGCACACAAAGAAAACAATTCCCAAACAGTAAACAGATCCGTTTTTTACCATATTCAGCTCCATCCGCCTCCTCTGTTCCTGAAAAAAACTGGCAGTCCCTGCAACAGAGCAGTCAGTTTCTACAAGTTTGACTCCACTGGGCTAGCTATTCATTTCTGCAAACTCACACAGATCAAACCTAGTGTAGCCAAGGATAAGCATGCATAGTTGCACAGCAATGCTGCAGAAAGATGAGCCAAATTCACAGGGCTGTGGGTTCCTAACTTTGTTAAAGAACCTTAATTTTTTATTCCCATGTTGTCAGGCACTGATGCACTGCTTAAGTGATTGTGCTTAAATAACAACAACATGAAATGAATAGTTTCTTCAGAATGAACACAGCAAGATACAGCATGTAAATTAAGTTCTCCAGCTGACAGTAGTAAGTTACTAATCCAGCGCATTGAACCCAAAAGGAGAGCTGCCACTAATTAAAATATATCCCAATTACTGGATTCTATTGGAGGTCTACATCTACCAGTACTATCAGTGACAGCTGGCTCTGGACAGGTCATCTGTCATATTCCAGGAAGATTTTCAGTCATTTCCTGGTAAACGCACTCTGCCTATTGACTGTGTAGGGAAATACCACATCTTAACAAGAAGCCTAGCTATGCTGTCATGCTCCTTTTTTAATACTGGAAAGGGATATAATTGCCAAATAGAAAAATATTTGGTAGTGAGTGATCTCAAAGAAAACAAGCTTTTTCTATTTTATTTTCTTTTAAATGGTAATATTTTTGATACCATCCCCCAATTACAATGTAACTCCCTAACTTTCCTATTGTTATTAATGCTTACACGAGTCCTAAGATTCCTTCTAATCTGAGCTCATTACACAATTTGTCAGTTTTATTTGCTAAGTAGGTTGGTAGTGAGACTAAGTGTTAGATAGTGACCAAGAAAGATAATCTAATGGCCCCCTTTGGGTTTTATGCTTAAAAAATGGAAAATAAAAATATTAAAAGTCACTGGACTGAACTGGCTGAAATTTCATTACACAACTCTTCCAGCCTACAAGACCTTCAAAAGATTTCAGCACTTGGCTCCACAGTTACATCTTTGTTTACAGCACAGACATCCTGGGATTCTCCTCTGTAACCCCACATGAGTCCAGGTGCTGGTATGTAGGACAAGACAGAGCCTGCCAGTGGTTAAGCCTGAAAGGCAAGATTGAGCTTGAATGAGTCTGTCTTGGAGTCAGCCCCAACATGCTCCAAGACCCTGTGAGTGTGGCATACACAGCTCCTGTTTCCATGACTCCATGCTTCACCCACTACTCCTGGATAGGCTCTCTGAGCAACACAAGAGCAGGAGGAGGGACAGATGGATGGCACATCCAAACTAGAGACAGATGAGGAGGAAGATGAAGAGGTGCTGCAACACCAACAAGATGTCTGTGCTTCAGTCAGAGCAGGCAAGTAGTTCAAAAACTGTGCTCTGGGAACGATTAGCTTACTAGACCTATGGTTCAGATTGTCAGTGGTGGTGGAATAAAATAAAAGCAAAGCTAGGAAAAAATCAGGCATTTCCATAGAAGTAGGCAAGGGCAACATGTTAGCAAATACGTAAAAGGGTAGCCTTGGCTAATCAGGCAATATGGGTATTTCCAAGTTATTTTCTTTCGCAGCCTCAGGAAAGGGGTTAGAGTTCCCACGTTGACCCCACTCCACAAATCAGAACAACCGCAAAGACACTGGGGAAGCCATGGTGTTTAGAATCCCTATATTGTACTCCCAAATCTACAGTGATGCTCCTGAATGGTCAATGATACCCTGAAATGGCCAATGATACCCTGAACTAGCCAAGAATCAGGCCCATAAAAAGCAACGGGGAAAGCTGTCATGCATGGCAATCCAAGAAACCATTAAAGACACTACTATGTAACTCACCCAAATACCAATGGAAAACGTTTCCTAAAAATTAAACGGGGGGACCTTTCTGAAGAAATACACACATCTGGCATCTCCTGCCCTGCCCCAGAGGACACACTTCTCCCTGAGATATGTGTCATTTCATGTTAGCCAAGTCTCTAATTCATCCGCTGTGCACAATTTATCAACTCTGGTGTTTTTCGAGGCATAACATTATTAGGAGTTAACAGCAAGGATGTCTGAGTTTCATTACACTTATAACATAGTTCAGCATTTCTGGCCCCAAGTTTTTGTAGTCTCATGTTGCTGCTTCTCACTGTCTTCCAAGAGCTTTGCTCTCCAACAGTCCTGGCTTGACAAACAGCCCCTTCCTCCCTGCCAAATGTGTCACAGTGGAGCTTAGATTCTCCATCCTTTATCTGGTTCTGAGGTGCAACTTCCTTCCTGAAAAAAAAGCTCTGCTTAAACAAAAACAATCACACCTTATTCACATGATAAAGGCTGATTGAGATTATTATACATTTACAAAGTAGATTGTTGCATTCTTGCAATATAAGCCACTTCTCTGAGTCTTCTGTGCTGTATCCATATGTGGGATGTTCAGTACAACAGCCTTATTGTAATCACACAATTTTGGCCTTGTATTGGACAAAAATGAAGAGAGCTTCCAGAATTGCAGAAAGATCAAAGGTTGAAGCAGGCACTAATGACCTAACAGGCAGAGGTCTGAAAGTCAGCAACCCCCCTAACCCTTGAGCACAGCTCCTAGTTCACTTGTTGTTTTCAGATTACTGCAGCTTGTTTCCTCTCAGTTCTCATTCCACATTCTTGTAGCAGACTACAGATTCCCTTATTTTCTTGAAGTGTAAAAATTAGGATCCTAGAATTTCATTTCTGCTCACTCGTTGCTCTTTGTAGTCACGCAGTGACTTTATCTGAGGCTTCCAAAATAAAATGTGAAACTGGCATTACAGACAACAGCAGTTCTTGACAGACACTACTACCAGCACCTCAGTCAGCCTTGAAAGCAAGCTTATTGATTGCTGAGTACTGCTTATGAGTTTCAATAGTTGTTACAGACTGTCAGTAACAAACAAACAAACAAAAAAAAAAAAAAAAAAAAAAAAACAAAAACNAAAAAAAAAAAAAAAAAAAAAAAAAAAAAAAAAAAAAAAAAAAAACCAAAAAAAAAAAAAACCAAAAAACAAAGTTTTAGCAGCTGAACAAAGAAACAAATGCCTTCAAGTCTCAGGTGCAGTTAAACTGAAGTGCTCATAGAACACATAACTAAATATACAAACTACCACTATCTAAGTTGTACAGGAAATAGGAAGCTATTATTTTCTGCTGCACAACTTTCTCTGTAATACTAATATGTTAGTGTTCCTTGTCTAATATAAAAGGTGTTAATGCTCATTGATAATAAGAACTGTGAGGATCTTACCTGAAAATAAAGTTGTCATGGTCTCTAGTTGTTCTCAGGGTAGTGTCGTACTCAGACACGAAAAGAACCATGCAGACACCGTTCTGTCAGGATAGGAGCCAGGGCCAAAAGAGGGGCAAAGGAGGGAAAAGAGGGCCTGGCCTCTTTATTCAGTCAGTTGTATATCTTTTTAGAAACAACCATGGATTGGAGGATGGGGTTGCCACCTCTCAATGACACTGGTCAGACCAAAAGTCTATCATATTTCTCTGCCTTATGAAAAGGAATGGAAACAATAGAGATCGGTTAGGTAAACATGGCCTATGTTTACAGAAAATTCGTAAGAAACTCTATTACAGGAATGAGAACATCGAAAGACTGCAAAACTCAGGGCGACAGGGTAGCACTAGAGTGTTTAAATGACCTGTAAGTTTCCTTAATGCTCTAGACTATTTTGTAAAACAGACTCCTGATTTTCCAGACGAAAAAAAGTGTTTTGGAGAAATTACTGCTCTAAGTTTTTATAGCTGAAGTCATTAATTATTTTATTGTTGGCTTTAAGTCAAGACACTGTTTTGCCTATGCAGACGCATATTGTAATCTCTTTTAATTCCATTGCAATAACTGAGGTGTATTTGAAGTAAACATAATTGATAGGTACAAGAAAAAGGGGAAAACTGCCATACATCTGTATAACAGAGAAGAAGCTACTTAATCTTAAATAAGAGACTTCTTTTGAATTAAAAGATGTTAAAACTGTCACCCTCAAATCTTGATCAAGCACATTTCAGAGGTATAAATCCAGGTAATCTGGAAATGCTTGGAAGTATCAAGTAAGAAGGCTAAAACTACTTTATTAGCTCTCAGATAGCTAAGTAAAAACAAGTTTAGGAAATTTCTACTCATTGTGACTGGTACTCAGTCAAAATTGGCAGTAGCTAAATACAGCAAGTATTAGTGGAAGTACTCAGGCTCAACAACTAAAACAATATTACACCAAGGAACACAAGGAAGAAGTTAAACACGCAGCCATCCACTCACACACACAATCTCTTTGATGACCCAGCCAGTACTTAGCACTTCATTTATGATAAGCAGCGTATAATCTTGATGCATAATGGCGTAGCCTGTTTTTTCTCTAAGTCTACTTCTCTCACAAGTTTCACACAACCATGAAGCAGTGTTGTGGAGAGCATGCTGGCAGCAATACAAAGATCTCACTGATGTGAGAGGCAAAGCCTTTGTTATAAACTGGGTGGTCAGACTGCCAAGTAATGCTGTTTGCTAATGCTATGCGTTACTAAATACTGTTCCTCTGTGCGTGATCTTTGATGCTAATACTGTGCTTGATGGAGCAATATGTAATAATAGTAGAGAATATTTTAATGAAGTAATCCATAAATCAATAGGTATGCTCTATCCTAAGAAAAATATGCAATGTGTAATTTCTACTGAAACGTAACTCCCAGTTTACTATATTCAATGCTAGAGATATGAAACAAGTAGAACTGCTAGAACCTATCAAATCAAAACAATTTTCAAATCAGGTGGGGTCCAGATCTCTGCTTGGGAACGCTGGTAGAAATCATACTAGAGATCTGTGACAGTGCATTGCTCTTGTTTTACTTTTAGTGTACCTCAGAATAGGTTACGGCATTATGAAGCTACTGGAGATCAGCCACGCATCATAGAAGGGTTTGGGTTGGAAGGACCCATCAAGTTCCAACCCCTCTGCCATGGGCAGGGACACCTTCCACTAGACCAGTTTTCTTCATCTCCTTTCACCCATCCTTAATGTCCCCATAGTGCACAAGTCCCACTGGCTTTGCCACACTTGTCCGCACAGGTCCAGTGCCCTGCCAGGGTGGACACTGGAGCAGTGGGCCCCATTGAGGAGCAGGGATCATGGTGCAGAGCCATCCTCTGCACCTCTTTTGGCTGGATGGGAGTCTCCTCCCTGGCTCCTGCCCCCTCTATGCATTCACCCAGGGCCAGAGGCAGCATGACAAGGAGATGAGCCCTACTAACATGGGACACCAGCACCTCTGGTTGTACCAAACTCACATATCCCCTGCCCTAACTCCAGACCTGGTTTACCACCCAAAAAAATGCTTTTTGCCCAAAACTATGCTGCAAATGACACAGAGACAGACTAACAAAACCATTTAACTTCACAATTTCTATATTCAATATATTATAAAAAAGAAAAAGCTGTAGACCTTTATGCTTGGTTTAGGAGGATTTTCTCAAGTCTTGTTGTCACAGATGTGATACCAGAACTTTGGAAATATCCCAAGAAATTAAAAGTTTTTCAAGCTCAGGTGAAGTACTAATTCTGGAAACGACCCATGAGAGGGAGGTATTTAAGGCAACATTTATAAATCTACAGTGCAGCCAACTGGGCACATTTAGAAAGCACTAATCCATTAACCATCTTGTTGCAATAGTGATGTTTGTTTAAGAGATACTGCCATGCTCCAGTGAAACACACCAGACACATTCAGTACTGGCGTGGTTTTGAAATTTCAATTTCATGCAAAAGAAAGTTCAGGCATTGCTTTTCTCCTTCAGGCAAGAGTGGAAATTCCTGATGCAAGTAAGGAATTGCCCAGGCATACTTCTCTTCGTGAATGCTGTGTGCATATGAAGTCCAAACACTACCTTCAGAAAACCTCCTGAAGGAACTGCATTAAGTCTACAAGATGGTTGCTATTCCTTCTGCAGGTTTTGTAGAAGATTGCTAGAGATTTTCTTATATTACCCTTAAGTACAGCTTAAAGCTACTTGAAAAAATTGTTAAAAGTATTTTTCACATTTTTTATGAAGACTGTTGTGGTTTATACTGACTCCAATTTCAATTATCCATTTTTAATAGTGCATACTGGAAGGGAGCATGGATGCAAGAGGATAACCATTGTTACTGTAGAAGAGATTTTTCTGCCAGTTTTTGTAAGTATATAGGTGTATTTTTCACCTTCTAATACCATCACCAGGGAGAAAGACTAAGTTTCCTGAATCTCCTGTTAAAATTGCCAATGCAAACCCCACATTTGTGTATGTGGATGAACTAAGTAGTGTTATATATCACTGTGCAATTAAGTAACAGATTTGAGGTACATTTGTTTTTAAATGTGGTTTTAAATATAACTGCATCCTTGACAACATCCGTGGGAATGTGGCCCACCCTTACAGTAAAAAACAAAAAACCAAAACCAAAACAAAAAAACCAAAAAAAAAAAAAAAAAAAAAACCAACCAAACAAAAAAAAACCCCATCCCCAAAAAAAAAAAAAGAAAAAAAGGTATAAGAAAGAATGGGTACAGCAATGCGAATTTAAGATTAACTAAAATTCAAGACATTATGCATCACTGACTTCCTGGTTTAACAATAGACATTAGACTTGTGTCCAAAACACCACATCGACTCCATCAGGGGAGCTGCTGTCAAAAAAAAAAGCATGAGAGGCAACAAGAAAACAGCTACCTGTCAGACACGTCACGTGAAAAAGAAAGGTCCAATTTATTTACCTACCTACAATATACTTAAATAACTGCTAGGCACCATATGAAGCAAGCAAGGCAGAAAAGGCAGAAGCTGGCACAGCAGCCTTACTTATCTTTGCTGTCAGTTCACCAAATCATCAATGGTAACGTAGTTGTTGAAGCTTGGTATTTCTTTGAAGAACTGCTAGTTACAACACAAAGTTATTATTAAATATCTGCAGAACTCTAAGAACCCAAAGTAGCCAACTAGGTCATGCAAACCAGGGATCAACAAAAGCACATTTTCTTTTAAAAGACAGATACTCTCACAAATTCTTTACTTATCTCTCTCCAGTTCTCCCCAGAACAGTGAGGACACTTTCAGAATTCAAAAGTATTTGATGTTGTCTTCACACAAAACAGTTTAATAATAGTAAAGTAAGCTCTGGTTCAACTTAACAGCAACTCTGTAGACTTAAAACACATTGTTCCCCCACCTCGTTTGAGGGATGACAGTGCTCTCTCCTTCTCATTCCCCTCCAGTACGCTCTTTGCCTCTCCCCAGTTTCCAACCACTGATATAAGAACAGAATTTAACATGTACAGGTACATTAGGTAAGTACATAGTGGCAGCCATAGCTAGTTAACAGTTAGAGGAATGCTTCCTTGCATATCTATTTTATCACTCCAGAGTTTGCCAGGAGGTGTCTGGTTTAATCAACGGATGAATGAAAGGTGAAAGACAGAATTTCCTTTTCAGACGCCCTAGGGGGCTGGAATCTGCCTGCCAACACAGCTGTGTTGTCACAAACCTAGTGGAAATGTGCCATCTCCTGGGAGAAAACTTTTTTCCTGACAACGTGGCTTATGAACACACCTTCCTATCTGTCTCTGCTTCTGGGTTTTTGTCAAGGCTGGACCAGAGAACCCAAAGGCAAATCACCTGGACACGCAATGTTCCTCACTCAAGTTTTCTTTTCCAAAGTCAGGCTGGCGGAGGACATGGCACACATCTCCCCAGGTAAAAGACAGCAATATCCAAATCCCCATTACCACAGCAAGCTGGGAGCTGCTATACTCCAACCACAGCATCACTGCATTCCTGTGCCACACAGACACACACAAAGCTGATAGAGTCATGCCATCATTGCCATACTGTACATAGAGGGCCGGAGACAATATTTGTTATTGCTGCCTTGTCCTAACCATTTATAGGGACAGATGTATGGAATGAGATGGGGAACATAACCTGAACCCACCCAAGGAGGTACTCCATCTCCTGCCTCATTCCTGTCAGAGAATGAGAAAATGAGAGAATTCATAACCTCTGAGCAGCTAGCTCTCTCTCTGAAAAGTTGCACTAATTATTCCCCCTTCCAGGAAGGTTAGTGCAGGACAAAAAAAAATAGAAGGCAGCAACCAAGGGGACACAAAGAGTATTATGAAGCAAGAATGCAACCCTTATACTGTATAGTTTATGTCTGAAGGGCAATTATTCCTCCAGTATGTGCTGTCTCACATTGTCCAAGAGCAACTGTTCACAGTTCTTCAGAGCATAAAAACCCCCTGCTTGTAAGGTAGCCTTTTCCTTTGCTGCAGTGCACTTAGTAATGCAGTTCACTCCTCCAAGCACTAAGATCCATACAAGATTTTTGACTGTTAGCACTGCAGGCTCCTTACAAAACCTGACCACTCAAAGTTTAAACAGCCCAGTTGCCCATGCTACTCACAGGTAGCTTGCACACACTGTATTGCAACCACAGCCTTTTGGTTCCAAAAGTACTGTGAAAGTTTCATCTACATGGTGATCAGCTTTCATCATTAGAACCCTTCACATCAGTCAATGGAAGAGTTGAAAGACTAGATCCAAGTCAGGATTTTCAGTCTCTGGACACGTAAGAGTCCCATTCTTTTGAATAGTGCTAACAACTCTATCAGAGATTTTCTTTCATTCAAAACTTCCTCTGATGTCAGTGAGACAACTGACTAAGCAGGCAGCAGTAGGAGTAGTATGAATCTGGTCCAGCAGGAATATTGAAGTAGATAATATTGCATATGTATCCTTTATGAAAATCCTTTCACACTGGTCATGAAAAACACAGACACAAAAGAGGTAACTTATATTTCCACATAAAAACCCAGAAGGTACAGCATGCTAGGAAAGAGAAATTTGTCTCCCCCCAAGGTCTTTCAATAATAAACACATTGTATTGGGTTTGCATGGCCTAGTTTTTGGTAGAGGGGGAGCCATAGAGGTGGCTTCTGTGACAAACTGCTGGAAGCTTCCACCATGTCCGACAGAGCCGGTCCCTGGTGGCTCCAAAGATGGACGTGCCACTGGCAAAGGCTGGGCCAATTAGAAATGGTGATAACGCCTCTACGATAACATATTTAAGAAGGAATCAAAAGTTGTGGCACAGTTTTAATTGTGACTAGAGAAGAGCAGACTGAGAACGTGAGAAGAACAACATGTAGACACCAAGGCCAGTGAAGAAGGAGGGGGAGGAGGTGCTCCAGGCACCAGAGCCGAGATTCCCCTGCAGCCCTTGGTGAAGACCATGGTGAAGCAGCTGTGCCCATGCATGGTGATCCACAGGGATTCAGAAATCCACCTGCAGCTCAAGGAGAAGCCCCACATGCCAGAGAAGATGGATGCCTAGAGGAGGCTGTGAGCCCATGGGAGACCCATAGAGAGAGGAGCCCTGCTCCCAAACTGGAGCAGCCTGTCCTCAGAGGACTGCACCCCGTGGAAGAATGACCCATGCTGCAGCAGTCTGAGGGAGGCTGTTGCCCATGGGATGGACTCACGTTGCAGCAGTTTGCAGGAAACTGTTGCTTGTGAGATGGACTCACACTGGAAAAGTTCATGGAGAACTGTCTCCCATGGGAGGGACCCCACAGTGCAGCAGGGGAACAACTCCTCTCCCTGAACAGCAGGAGAAGCCTCAGGTGATGAACTGACCATAACCTCCGTTCCCTGTGTCCTCCTACTGGGTTAGGAGGTAGAGCTGGAAGGAGAGAGGGGTGGAGGGAAGGTGTTTCTAAGGGCTTATTTTACTTCTCATTATCCTGCTCTGATTTTTTTAGTAATAAATTCACTTCATCTCTAAGTTGAGTCTGGTTTGCCCACAATGGCATTTGATGAGCGATCTCTCCTGGCCCTTATCTAAACCCATGAACACCAGTAAATTTCCTCTCTTCTGTCCAGCTGCAGAGGGCAGTGAGTGAGCAGCTTTGGTGGGTGCCTGGTATCTGGCCAGCATCAACCCATGACACACATATACAATCATATAGATTTGGGTTGCTTGTCCTCATGGACAAGAACAGACTTAGCTTACATGTTAACTTAGTGCTGTACTCTAAGCTAAATACTAAGAGCAGATCTTAAGAAAGGAAGTTCAAAATCACCAACTCCCAAAGAAGCACCTCTAGGTGAAATGCCAGTTGTCTGTTGTTTGCAGCATAATTACTGTAATTATTTAAACAAGTCTGGCCTATAGAGCTATTTGAAATAGGATAGACAATCCAAGCCTGGAAGCTACTAGATAAACAAGACTGCAGAACACTGTTGGTATTGCATGATTCAGTTCAGTAAGAAAAGAGAGGTATGCCACTGATAAAAACATGCAATTCACAGCTCCTGCACTGTAGAAGGGACTAACAAAAGCAGTAAGTTGATTGGGAAAGAAGAGTTTGCTCTTCAGGCTTTCCTGGAAGTCTGAATGGCCACATGCATGAAAAAACACCATTGTGAACATGTCTGTCAGTACCCAGAGTACAAAGCGTCACTGCATGGATTTTCAGGCACAACAGGCTACCCAAAATGTCATTGTTTCTCATCTCAAATACTATCTGACTTCAAAACACACATTGTGATTTTCAGAGGTGCTGAAAATCTAAAGCAACTGGATATAGTTAATGTAGCTATAAAGAATTCCTACAGAAAGCATCACTGCCATAGCCTACATGTAACAGCATGGTTTTAGTGAAAAACATGAAGTCCCAGCCCTAACACAGAGCTCCTTATGCTTTATACCTTTTAGAGAATTACAGAATTGTTTGGGTTGGAAGGGACCTTAAAGATGACCTCGTCCCAACTCCCCTGCTGTGGGCAAGGACACCTACTAGACCAGGCTGTGCTAAGTCTTGTCCAACCTGGTGTTGAACACTTCCAGGAGTGGGGCACATATCCTTGTGCAGTATCAGCCACAGTCTGATCCATCATATACTGTACATTCAGAGTTTTGGGACGCATATACTATTTAGAAGCCAGGGTGTAAATTTTATAACTGTGGCTGTTCTCTGCACCAGCTTCCCACTTGGATGCATTTATTTTGAAGAATGCGTCACTTCTGCTTAAGTTAAACCTATCCAGAGTAAGCTACCCTAAGAGCCCAAAACCACTGCTTTTACTTTCACCCCTTAATTTGATGCCACCAATGTTGTTCAGACAAGCCCTTAGATAAGTATGCCACTTCACTTTCTTGGTCAACATACAAGCCTACTGTAGCAGCCTTTTAGAAGTGGACAGAAAACTGTGTTTCTGAATAAATTCTCATTCTAATTTCAGCAACCAAATTGCACTCACATGGGATGAGTAACTGTTATTTCAGAAAAATCAAGTCTTGTCCATACCCAATCTCTGAAAGTTAAAAGAGAACTCAGACCTAATGCAAGCAAGCCAAGCAAAGCAATTCCTTTCTTCCCCTTCTCCCTCCAACAGACTAAATTTTAATTGGTTGCCCTGAAAAATAAGCATTGGAAATATAAAAATAAATGCTAAAACCTGCAACATATAAAATACCGTATTTAAGAAGTGTATCAAGCTTTGTACTACAGGATAAATGGCCTATCAGGATGCATCAGCATGGAACAGTGGGGACACCCTGTGGCCACTTAGATTCTTTACACTTAAATATTCAATTATTCTTACTCCATTTTTCAACGACTTTTGCAGGTTACATGCAACGTCACATAACATGAGAGGGCCTGAAGGCAATAGAATTTACTTCCCACCTACTTTATCTCTACAGTTGCTCTGCTCTCTCAGTTTTCAAGATCTTTTCTTCTTAGATATTTTCTTAGCTTCCAAGCTGAAAAGAAAAAACAATTAAGGAGCTTGAGTTCCTTAGGTGACAACACCAACCCCTGACAGAGATGCATACAGGTAAAAAGTAACATTCTAATTTAATTTATTTAGATTTACAGAAGTGTTCATAAAAGGCATGTACTTCTCAGATCTAGGCGTTCTGCCAACAGGAAGAATACTGTCGCATAAAATACATGTGTAAATCACCTGCCAGTATTGTAAGCTAAGCAACCACAAGAAAACAAAAGGCCACTAACTCTTGTGAATCTGAACACAGTTCCTTTCAGCCCTTTCCTTCCAAGGGAGGAACAGTTTCAAGATAGATATGTGTGCAGATTATGTGATTGAGCACTCCTCGTAGACAATTCACTGCCTAAAACTCCTTCTGTTTTCATACTCACACAACAGACTTCAGCTACACAGCCTGAAGAAAAGGTCCCCCCGTCAGTTCATGGGACAGCTGTGGCTTCACCAGCCAAGGTCATAGCAACACACTCACTTCTGATCATGTTACTTTTCCACTTAAACAAAAAAAAAAAATTAACTTCAAGGACAATTAATTTTTAAGGTTTGTACACAAATATTTTCTCACTACAGGAAAGAAGATTTTCTTTTAAATTTACAATTTTGAGCAATAATCATTTCTACTTAGGATGCCTACAAAGGCTGGGAATAGCCAGTGCCAAATCCCAGAGCATATGTCCAAGTGTTCCCATGAAGAGGCTCCACAGTGTGCATGGTCCACAAATTTATTGTGGCATTCCAGATGGGAAAGTACCAATCTAGGACCTGCTGCAACTACTTTGCAATTGTATAATCCATTTACAAGACCTGTTCTCGTACATATCTTCTTTAAAGCAAAACACATATCTCATCCCTCCAAGCAAGACTTTTATGTTTTCCATCAGGAACAGACTTTGTTAGTTGCCAGTCATAGGTGTCAGCTCAAACAAGATCCTGCAGAAGAAAGCACACTCCACACCTCAGGCAATTCCCTGGCACTACAAATCAAAATTCATCCAGCACACTGAGGTGATAGAGCATTTCTGAGCTCCAAACAGCATTGTCCACTAAATTGAACCCTTAAAATAATCACATTTAAGCTAAAACCAAAGCAGTCTAGATTATTCTCAGTGTTGAAGTTTGTTTAAACTGTGCTTAGACTGCAAAGGTAAAGGTTGTACAGATGTTACAGTCAAGCAAAAAAAAATATTCTCCACTACCTGTGCAAAACAAGAGTTCATAATGATACAAATTATCAACTCAGCTTAAATCTGCTCCCACAAAATACGCCTCTCAGTGTCTCTCACACTTGTCATCTACAGCAATATTAGAAATTATCTAATGATTCATCTTGAAAGCATTTTTCATGCGCAGTCTTACTAAAGATTTTTTTTTCCATTTGAATATTCACACAAAAACCCTTTTGACAAAGATTTTGACAAAGATTTAAGAAGTGGGCTGAACCTGAGTGTGCACAAATCCACTATAAAGCACGCTCCTCCAGAGTATGCAGGTACCTGCAGCCATGATTGCCCAGCCTCTGGCCGGTTAACATTCCCATAAAACACTACTAAAAGGATTATTTTCTAGCTATTCTACCAATCTCATTCTATTAAGGGAAAGGAAAAAAAGGCACATAGTTTTTGTCAGTAGTATTACTTACGATACATCTGGTAAAGAAAAAAAATCCTTGGAAGCACCAGGGATGATCAGAACACGTTGAAGTGCCCTACTGCAGAACAAGGTAAAATTTAAGTTTTAAAGGAGGCAGGAGGGACTGTTTGGGCATGCTCTGCCCTATTCCCAAAATCCACGGGGACTGCTGTTCTACTGCCTTCACATTCTGTACACAGACCTTCCTTCCGACACCATGCATCTGTAGCAATTATTAGACCCAAGAATGTGCTGATATTAGACACTCACCCCAAGGCATCAGGCTGTGCACTTCCCCAACACTACAAGGAAACAACTGAGAAACACCTGTGCTAAATAACACCAGACTAATCCACTATTAAAAAACACGGTTTGTGCTCCAGTCTGCAAAGGTTTCTCTGAAGAAAGGTGCTGAGCTGCCAGTGAATCATCACTGAGACAGATAATCTGAGACCAAGACAGCTTAATAAACAACTCTGAAAGGATTTTACAGAACCCATGTCTCATGTCACGCTTGTATAAGCTGTTTACAACAAGGGGCTAAGAAAGGAATCCTCAGGGAGCCACACACGGGGGCATATTCTTCTCAGAAGAGTTATGTGATTTTTGGAATGAAGTAATCTGATGTACAGATGAAGGAGACAATAAACAGTTTTTAGAGAGGAAAACGATAACACTGGATTCAGAAACTAAGCACAGCAGGTAGCAAGCTTACAGAGGGGTGTTGAAAAGATTCGTACAATTTCCCAAATGCTGATACACTTAATCCCTCAGAAAAGGCAGATTGAACTGTTACCATCACTCTCGAGTGTAATACCAGATTTCATAGGTACAATGCAAGCATAAACCCTCCTCATGGCTTCATCTGGCACATGATTTATATTACTCTTCAATTATTAAGGCAAACACTCGGGACCATACCATCCATTATATCACTATGAATCCACTGGAAAGCATTTCCCTAAGCCATGGAAAGAAATCCATGCTTGTTAACATGCCACTGCAGTAGAGACTACTGTCCAACTACATTTTGCAGTATTATCAGAAATTACAGGCCCATCTCTCAAGATTCACCACATTCTTACTGCAGTAAGTGAAATGGTTCAGCCAAATGTGTATTGTAATGGGTAAAATAATATTTTAAAATACAGCAGATTAAAAATTAACCCCATTCTTAATGTTAAGTGCAGTTCTCTTCAAGTGAAACTTGAGATAAAACACTGTGGAACAACTTGTTCCATTGATCCCTAGGTTAAATCTATACCATGTATATAAAGTGAGGATACCAGCCTTTAAGTGCTTTCACATTTTTCTCAGATGAAGTCTATTTCAGGAAGAGAATCATAGGAATAATAGTTAATAAAAAAAATTAAACCAAACATACCAGCCAGGAGTTATTGTAGCCATTTCTATGAATCATATACAACTGCCTTTAAAAAAAAAAATTTAATACAAACTGGTAAGTTGGAGATTATGATTTTGAAGACTCATGGTCCTTTCTTGTGTTTATATACACTGTGTTTGCCATACTTGATAAACAAAGTATGTCCACGATCAGTACGAGGATGCTTCTAAAACAATCAAGTCAACAACAAGAAAGGCAGCTCAATTGGTTTGCAGCCTCTGGCAATAAGTGCTGTATACTCATATAAACCTCAAGACCAAAACTTTTGAACACTGAACTGCTCTGCAGTGAGAAGGCAAGCATCTTTCTCCTGTGTGCAACTGAATGACCAACGTTCATAAGATATATATTTTGTATCATAAAAACATTCCTTCTCACAGGATATAAAAAATAACACATGACCTATTACACCAAAGCCAAGCAGTATTGCCGAGTATTACCAGCAGGTACACAAAACACTCCTACTCTCCTCCAACTTTTACCTCACTCCCCAGTCTCTCTGGGTCTTTTCTAATTACCCATCCACATAACATTCACAATTCCCAAAGCAGGGACAAAAAAGCAGAATTAAAATTATTAGCTCAACATGAGACCATGAAAATACACAAACACAGGCCAGCCTAATGCTATTATTTTTTTAAAATCCTAATAATGCTGTGATTCAGGGAAGTGTGTTTTAAAACATTCATGGTAGTCGTCTCTCACCTAAAATAAGCTTTTCTCCTTCCTTCCTGCTGCCTTATGTCACCTCTCCCTTAATCACGCTTTTTTTTATACAAGGTGGTGTTTAAAACAACTACCTCGCAAGAAAAGTTCAAGTAAATTAGAAATAACAAAATCAGATCCACAAGATCAGCCATGTGAATATATGCAATAGTAACTCCCCAGTGGTCATTCCAGCAAGTCTATGCCTCCACAAAGGCAAAACAAACTGCAGGAACAAAGCCATAAGATTCTGGAGCAGCTATCATTTGACAATCCTTTTAAATTTGTGAGCCGTGCATCAATTTATGAGGAACCAGTTGCCGGAGAAAGACTATTCATATAAGCTGAAGCAAACAAAATAATGCCCTTTACTTTTTGTACAGATCACCATGTACATGCTATATAGGACTATTTAATTTAATTAAAAAATAAAAATTGCCACATAGCAAGACAAATTCCCGAGTAAGTACTTTCTTTATTAAATTCTCAGTACCAGATGTAATGTCCTTTCTGCTTTGTATTTTTTAAACTATCTCACATGCTTTAAAACGTGACTAATGAAGGGTAGCTGACTGTCCCGCTATTTGCTGACAGCCACCAAACGCTGTCTGCCCCTCCCCCGTGCCAGTCAGCGGCTGTTTCGGATTGCCGGCCCTCGTCCGGCGGTGGATAGAAATAGTCCTACAAAGATGCCACTTGGGACAGTGGTACGTTCACGCTCCGGGTTGCAGAAACCAGTTTTCTTTTGCACTAAGCACCGGGAGAGTGCAATATATTTGGGAGAGTCAGCAGGACGAGAGCCACTGCTACGGACAGCGAGCTCTCTCCGTGACCGCCGCTGCTCCGGCCCACCCGGGCCCCGCTGGCCAGCAGGGCCGGGCACCGGCGTTATCACGCCGGGTGCTGGCCACGTCGGTTCCCGCGGAGACCGCGCCCCGGGCTCCCCGCCGGCTCAGCCGAGCGCCCCATCTCCCGCAGCCCCGCTCCTGGGGCCACCTGCCGCTGGCAGACGACCAGGGCCAACCCCGCTCACCTGCGCTCGCCGCAGCACCGCCACCCCGCAGGTACAGACGGACAGGCTCCAGCCGCGGTCCGCTTCAAAGCGGACGAGGCCGGGGCGAGGCCGGCCCGGGGCGGGAGCGGGATGCCCAGCACCGGCGCCGTGAGGGAGAAGCCCCTGCCGGGCGGGGCGGGGCGCGGCGCGACGAGCGCGAGGAGGAGTCCTGAGGGGGCACGCGCGGGCTCGTGAGGCAGGGTGGGCTGAGGGCGCGCGGGAATAGCCCGGTACACCACATACCCTCGGCCCTTGCAAACAACATGACAGCGGCCGGCCACTTTTTTTTTTCACTTTTTACCAGCTCTTTGTCCCATTTGCAGCCACCCTCACACCAGTGCCGCCTCCCTCCCTGCCCGCGCTGAACAGACGTGAGACTCCCGCAGGGAGGGGGCTGCACCGCGCCTGGCACTCCCCGGCAGCGCGCGGGCCTTCTCCCTGCGAAAGGAACGCGCTCCCTAGCAGGCGGCCCGGCTCCGCGGCGGGACAGTCGAGCGAGAGAAATAACATAAGAATAAAAATCAGTTCCGTAGCGCTTCCCAGCGCCCCTGAGACACTATTCCGGCTGCTGCCCCGCGGCGCTGCCCCCGGCAGAGGGCCGCCAAGGGCAGCGCCGGAACCTGCCCCGACGGCCTTGGTGCAGCCGCCAGCGGGCCCGGACAGGGCAGGGAGACAGGCGGCGGCTCGTGGGTGCCCGGCACCTCCGGCCCCGCCGTTGTGCCTGGGCCGCAACAGGCGCCCTTAGCGGCTGCCGCGTGGAGGGACATCCCGTGGGCACGGTCAGCAACTGCTGTATAAAACACACGTGCGTGCTAGGCGGAGTGTCGCCCCTCCGCGTGTAACGTTACGGAAATTTCACGGGAAAGCGCTGCCACTCTGACACAGAGGGTTGCTGATCTCCCGCGATGTGCACGCTCTACCGGGGCCAGAATAGCTCAGAGGGACCTCCAGACGCGGCCCCCCAGCTCCGCCTGCAGCCAGGCGCGCCCGCGCGGGGACGCCGCTCTTGGGGAGACCGATGCGCGGGCCTTTCCCTAGGGTTGCCGGCCGGACGGGGGCACACACCGGAGACACAGCACGGCAGAAGCGGCCGGGCTGAGCCGCGGCCCCGAGCCC
>VZRQ01018915.1:367379-409300 GCA_013397975.1 Machaerirhynchus nigripectus | reverse complement strand
AAAAAAAAAAAAAAATTCAGGCACCTTTTATTGTCTACAGAAATTGCAGTCCATTTATCCTCCAGAATCTTGAATTTGGGGGATCCTTCCATTATTATTGGCTCTGCAGAAAGAAAAACAAAATGCATTCTAAAGTTAGTTGCACTCCTATGTGGATCGTGAAACAAGCAAGAAAGGTGGGGTATCCCAGAAGGTAGCTCCCCTTCCACACAGGTCCCATCTCCCTGGGCTGGCACTCTCTTACCACAATAAAATGTGAACTAAAAAGGAAAACAAAATAGCAAGGTAGGAAGGTGCCCATTCCCCTTTTGTAAAAGCAGGGAATTTTAATCAAGCTTTAATTAAGACCCCGTGGATAATAACCAAAGCACCAACCGCATTTATAAACAACAGATAGTTTTAAATATTTGAATTTTAAAAACAGGCTTAAAATGTTCATTAAATCAGCAAAACAACAATTTTCTTATTTCCCCATAATTGCCGCGCCATTTAGTCACACAGTGAGAAAGAGGGCTTTCCCCTCAGCAGTTCTCCGCGACTGGAAATGAGCACGATCAGTCTGCGGGGCGAGGCTCGGGCTGGTTACCGCCGCCGCATTCCCCAAACCCAACAGCAGCTCTAGCAGGCAGCGAAGTGCCACCAGGCTGCTCGGCTTCGGGGACACGATCGCATCCTTCTCACCCTTCTCAAATCAAGTGTGCTGATAGAGTCTCTACCTTGCCAAAAATATGAGTCAGATATTAGTAAAATTTATAATTAACATTTATTTTTTTCAATCTTGTAATTTGAAAATTATTTCACCCAAATAGTTTCTGGTGCATTTTTAAAATGGTATTTTAATCTGTTTCCTAAGAGGTCAATCTCACCGACGTCCCCCTGTCTGCATGGCTATTTCTAAATCCCAATAAAGAAATGGTACAGATCTGGGCTGCTCTGTGTGTGCTTTTTAACAGAAAACCATAGCAGAGAGTTACTAACCTATTGTGAACGCCATTCCCTCTTCCATTAACAAATTACTGTCATTGGCTACAAAATAAAANAGGTCGCAGGTACTGTGCCCCCGAGCCCCGTTATGAGCCGGAGCACCCGCCGAAAGCGAGCCCACCCCGACAGCGGCTCCGTCCAGGCCGGGGGCTTTAATGTTTCAGCAGAGATCTTTCTTTGCCCCGTGACAAACTTGGCCGGCGTGGTTCGGGCGCGGGCGGGATGTGGAGGCGCAGGACACGGCGGCTGCCGCCCGGAGCGGGCAGGGGAGACGGTCCGCGGCGCTCAGCTGCCCCGACAACTCCGTTACCGAGCGATTTGTCCTCAAAAGTACCCGCGCGACTCTCAGAAAACGAGGCGGGGGATGCCCTGCAGCTTCCCAGCGATTTAATCTCCCCACCGGCAATCCCCCGCCCCGCCGGACCGGCAGCGTGCGTGGGGGTGGGGGTGTATGTGGGGGGGCTCTGCTGGCTTTACCGCCCTCCCTCTCCCCCTCCCCGGAGCCCTCTCATCGCCCGGGCGGAGCGAAGCGGCGCGGGGGGAGACGGGCGCGGCCGGCGGGGGCCACTTACCGTGGTGCCACACCTCAGGGTGCCCGTGAAAGTACGACCCGATGCCGTGGCCTACGAAGAAGGGGCAGACCTGGAAGCCACCTTGCCACGCCACGGAGCTGCGGGGGCAAAGAGGACCTGTCAGGGTGCGTGTCCGGACCACCACCCCCGCTAGACGGCCCCAGCCCGTTACCGTGTTGCTACCGACACTGGGTCACCACTTTGCGACCGTTCCAAAACAGTGATTGAAGGGAGCATGGGTGAGCCATTGTTAGGTTTCAGAGTTAACATGCCTGCCAGTAGAGGCTGGTAGCTCCCACGCCAGCCCTGCTGGCTAAGTAAAACGGCAGTGTGTTGTCTCCCTGCTTGATGGAGGGTAACCTTTTCCACAATCTCACTGGGAACTCATTTTAAGATGGCACAGCTAAAGTTGCCAAGTTGGGCAGCCAAGGCCCCAGCACACCATCAAACTGCAGCCTCTACCGAGTTCTCTGTAAGTGCAGAGACTGTGCTGGGCTGCATACCCAGGGGCCTGCAATGGGTTTCCTGCAGAAGAGGCTCCTGCTGCCAACAGGGAGAGTTAAGAGCCCTACTACTTCACTTTCATAATACTTCAAACATTTAGTATAAAAATGTATTGAAAGTCCAGCAAATACCTTCACACTAAATAACAATGTATTTCTGATGAACCCATTGCCGCAGAGGAAAACTCAAATCATAACAATTACAGTGTTTCAGGTGTGCCTGTGAGATCTACGCTGCCTTTCATGGCCTGCCTCAGGGAGAAGTATCTCTGAGAATTGCCTGCAGGACCACGGCTGGGCACTGATCCCTACCCATGCTAAGAAAGCAAATTCCTATCCCAGTTCCCCAGAACTGGAGGATCTGGGGATCCATGGGGTATCCTCTGGCTGCTGGCCCACCCCATGTCTGCAGGCTTCACTTTCAGGCTCTCCCTGTACTCAAGCAGTGGTGGAGGCAGTGGTGGACAGAGTGATTTGAGGCAGCTCAGCCAGAAGGCCTGCCCATATCTAAACCAGAAGAGTGCAGAGATTCAGGAAGATCTGGAGATGGATTAGAAGTAACAAGAAAGTTACCCTTGTCCCTGCATATCATCCCCACCCTATTTCTAAAATCAAACAGGAGCAAGACAGGAAGGCACCTAGCCTGAAGAGATTTCGCCTATAACATTAAAAGCTTCATTTGCTTATTTTGAATGAAGGTAGGCACTGAAGAACTTCAGGTTTGTCTGTATTCACATCTTAGAAAATGCTCTCTCACAGTTTCACTACAGGTGGAAAACTGAAAAAGTTAAGAAACTCAACTAAAGGTAAAGCTGTTGAGGAAATTAAAGCCTGTTAAACCCCATGGGGTAGCTTTTATTCAGGTGCAAAGTGGCCTCAGCTTGCTGTACAAAGTAATCCCCTTTGCACACCAGGCTCCACAGACTCTGCAGTGCTGGCTCCAGTGCCCATGGGTCATCGTCCCAGAATTTAATGCCACTCAATTGAGGGGCATGCTGCTCCACCACAGTGAAATGGCAGTGAGAGAGTAGAGTTGGTTAATAAGGCTGCAGTGTTCAGACCTTAGAGCATGTTTTAACAGGATCTGTATATTACCTTTTACCTACCCATTCCTCTGATATAAAGACTCATCACATTTCTTCATTAATTTCGGAGAAGAATGGAAATTTCAGGTTTAGCTACTCCCAAACTCCAAAGTACTGGCAAAGAGGATTACCGATAAAGCTAGAAAATGGGGCTTCATTTGTTTGCACCCAAAGTCCAGGCTTTAGAAATCATTTATATATATCTAACCTTTATACATCAATTACTTTGAAAAAAAATCATGAAGGATTATGCAATGAGAAGTCCTGCTAGAAACGGAAAATACTTTCTCCCATGCCTTTCTACCATGTCCCCCATATATGGGTCAGAGACTGGGCCTGCTGGCTATGATGCTGCTGAAGGCCAAGCAAGAAGTACAGGGAATGGTGATGAGTTAGAAAGCCAGATTCCTCAGAAACATACACGAAATCCAAGATCTCCAGTGACCAAGCCCAGAGCAATGCAGATGATGATTCCCATGTGAGTGAAGTGATTCTCTGAAGAGAGATGGGAGAAGCCATCCATGCAACATGTGATAAGGTTTTCTTTCATCTTCTTCTGCCAGTCTTTTTGCAAAATCATAAACAATCACACTAACTGTTCAGCTTTGCTGATGTCCTTACATGGCATCCCTGACCACTGACAGAGTATGGTAATTTTTTGTATTAGTACAAGATTTTTTCTTCCAGAAAAATCCATGTTCTGTAGCAAGACAGAAATAGTTTTCCTCTGTGCAGCTATTCTTCTGAGCACCACGGCCACATCCTTTCCAGTGAGCAGGGGAAGCTCCAGCCTCAGCATTCAGCTGCTGCCAAGGAGGGTGGCAGTAGCAGCAGGAGCTGCATGTTGGGCACCAAGTGCACAAGCACTGGGGCACACAGAAGGCAGTGTTACAACAGTATCCTGTCCTCATGCAGTCAAAGAAATGGTTCATATGCATTTCAATGGTGAATTCTACCACTTTCTTGCCAATCAGCTTGAAAACAACTCTGTTGGCATCAGTACTTCAGTGGTTACTGTCTGTGATCAAAATAGGGGACCCTGGAGGAGATCCTGGAGCTCACAGGGCTTGGACATCTACACTGACAGACACTGTGCCCCTCCTTCTTCCCTCTTGTCTACATACAGAGCCTTGGTATTCTCTACATAAAATGTAACATGGCCAACAGACCTGAAGTGACACACAGAAAAACTGTGGAGAAAATAAGCTGCAGGTATGAAACTCAGCTACTTTTAATCTGGTTTTAGTATTTGCATGTGCTTCAGAAGGTCCTATGAGGCCTTTCTCTCCACAACTATGAGCTTTACTTTGGAGTATTTAATAAGTCCTAGTGAGCTCTTATATCCTTGTGGAGTTACAGTAAATCACCCAGTTTTCATAAAAAAACAAAGCTGCTAATCCTAGCTACAACTTGCAAAGGTAATCCTGCAAATGTACATGTTGGCTGTGACTTTGAAACAGCTCTGAGAAGAGTGAATTGAACTACTGGTCTTGGTTAGCCTCTCCAGTCTCCAGGATTCCCAGGCTGTGGAATCTGATTAAACAATCAAGATGCCAAGGAGTGGAGCATTTTTGCACACATTTACCATTTTTTGCTGACAGCAGCTCAACATTTTGGTCTCACTGTCTAGCTCAGGACCTGTCAGTGGTGGCCTTTCTTTTCAGCTTTCCCATAAGACAGTCTTACAAGATTGCAGCCCCAACTTCATCAGATGCTTCTTGCAGACAGGCAGCATAAGCTTAGACAGCTGGAGGAGCCCTGATTGCAAATGGGACAGGAGGCAGAGGTTGGCATGGCTGAGCTGGGCTGCCTGGCATCTGCTGTGGGAAAGGATGTGCCAGTCTGCCAGTTTCCCTTGTTCGTGGGGCACATCCCAGCAAATCATTTCCAGAGCAAATGCTGGGGCAGCAGAGGCACACCTCACAGGACAGTGTCAAGAGGGAAAAAAAACGGTTCTTCAGAATAATCATTGTTAAAAATACCCATTGACAACATTTATCATCACATGTAGTAATCTTTGTTGCCTATTTGGGCAGAGGTGAATTGGGCAGGATTAAAAGCATAATTATTTAGCGAGCCCAGTACTTGACTTTATGTTTTGCTGCCATGTGTTCCATCCCAGTGGCTGTGGAGTCAAGAGTAGCTGCAGTGCTGCTTTTCTTTTGCTGACGGCAAAGCCAGGCCAAGTGTCTGGCATTGGGATGGATCGGTAGTGACCCAGCTGGAAAAGGAACATCAATGAGGGCCAAGCTATCCTCCTGAAGCCATTGTCAGAGCCTGTCATATGCTGGTATCATGCATTGGAGAGTGGAGACAGGAAAGATGGGTGTCAGTTGCCATCTGAGCATCCTCTTCCCATGTTGCCAGACAACAGCTAATTCTCTGAAAGGAGGGATAAGTGTGGAGACATGCACTGCTGTCCTGACAGCAGCCTAACGGGGAAATTGCCACAATGCAGGAACAGGCAGGACTGACTCTCTAGAAAGCTTTCCCCGATGCTCAAGCTTCCCCTGAAAGGAGCTCTCGGGTGATAAATCCCTCCTGTTAAGAAGCTGAAAAGCAGGTTGAAAGAATTTCCTTAGGGGGCTGTCCTGTGCAGATACCCTCTAGGAGCATCTAGAGGAGCATTTTCTTTTCTTTTTACCAGATTTTGTCACTTTTCCCTCAAGGTAGGTCTGGTCTAGTATTCTTAGCACTCACTGAAGAAAAAAAGTGAAACAATCCAATTTTCAGGATTGATACCAACTGCTTCTCTGGGCTCTGTGATGGCACAAGGGAAGAAAGAATTTAACTGATTCGACAGGATGGCACAGACTGCTTTGCTACCAAGGATGAGCATCCTGGTGAACTGATTCTCAGCCAGGGGTGCTTCTCCCACAGTGCCAGCTTCTCTTACCAGGGATGAAGCTTTATCAAAAACAGTCCTGCAGAGCAGCATGACATGAATGGCTGAATTTGTTAAACAAATCTGTCTTACACTTCTTGGCAGTGAACATACTTGAGAAACACTGAAACTACTAACAGCCCCATGATAATTGTGTTCTTATGTAGGGAGCTTGTTCGCTTTTTTTTTTTAATTAGAAGTAATCATGTTTGTCTTAGATATATTATTGGCAAAATGGCCACTGAATGGCATACTTTTTTTGGTTTTTTTTAAAGTATTGAAACCAAGATCAGCCCAAAATATATTTATTTATGATAAAAATACCTATTTTGAATAGTACCATAGTATCTAATTTGAGAAATTACAAAATTCTACAGGGAAAATATTCAAGTGTTTTTTTCTGAAATAGTAATCCTAGACTGAGGGAATGCACAAGTTCAGGGATTCCCTATAATGACAATAAATGTTGAGGATAATTAGTAATATTTTTGAAAGCCAACAATTGTTTTTTGAAAGAAAGGTACGTTTTAGTTTCAAACTGGAACACAAATTACTGTATTTTTCTTACAATAGTGCTGAACTTTTATTTGAGGTTCTCTGTTTCTGAAAGCAGACATGATGGATTGAAATAAAAGATAATTTATTGCAATGCTTACTTTCAAGTGCAGAGAGAAGCGGTGTAATTGTAATTTACAGTAGCTGTCAAGGAAAATCTATCACAGATGACATTAAAATGACTTATTTTGCCTGAGCCACTTATTGTTTAAATGTGCATAATCTGATAGAAACACATTTTTTTAAAAAATCTGCTTTATATTGTTCTAAATTAATATCAAAACATATACTTACGAGTTAAACATTTTAAACCATTTATTAATACTTTCATCACTACTATTTTTTTTTTGGTAGGAGTTGAAATTTGGTTTATTTAACAACATCACATTTAAGTTTTTTAGCTCTCTACAATCACAACACTTTCATGCACCTAGACTCACTGTCTAAAAAGCAGATTTCAAACTAGATTTATTTCTGTCCAAAAATGTGAGAAATGGTAGAAGAAAATGGACCATAGGGCCCAATTCCATTTACACTGGAACTGACCAATAGTTTTGATATGCCTTTCAATAGAAAGGGGTTAGCAAAGACCCAAATTTTTCTAAGCAAAGTAACTCACAAATCCATGCAATCTTTTATTTGCAACTTGCAGTTGTTGGGAGAATGAACTGCTGTCAATGAAATACTCAGTGTCAGCCACTGAGCTTCCATAACAAAGGCTATGTTAGAATATTGACTGCAAACTTACCTCAAGATATAATTATTCTGAAACCTACCATAGAAAGGAAATATTCTGATAATTTGTGCGTAAGATGCATTCTGCATAGGACTTGAGCACCTTTATAAAAAAAACTGATGAAAAAACTTAAGACACATTTCCATTCTGATGGACTTAAATGTTTTCAGCTTGTAGGTGCTTGTTCTCGGGCATTTATGATACCTAACTCTTGTTAAACTTGAGATTTTGATGTATATATATATGTATTATATGTCTGTCTGCAAGCAAATGTCAAATGACAAATAGCCTGAAACACAACTTCACCAAGCCAAGGTGATCTTTCAGCAGAGGCAGTGTTAAAGCAGTTCTAAACAAATCACCACATTCACACTGTCAACACGGTAAAATCTTGAGAAATAAAGTTAATGACCTGCTATTTCATATGGAGTTTTGAACAGCTACTAGCTTCAATTAATCTGCTTTGCAAAGGGGACACTGACTATATATTTACATTTTGCAAGTAAACTGACCTCTGTACCAACACAGCAAAAATCCAATGTCACATTCAACTCTGGTTTTTTTCTTCTTCTTCCTTTTTTTTTTTTAAAAACAGCTAGGATTAATGTAGTGAATCTGTAATGAAATGCATTATCCTGCATGGAGATTTATCAGATTTTCCAACTGAATGCCATGCTTTGCTAGCACTAGCTGGAGTTCACCTGCATGTTGGTGTGGCGTGTGGCTCTTTTTTGTAAAGAGTTAAGTTGAACACAAAAAAAGGGAACAAAGGTCAGCACCCAGCCGCCACTTGAATGTGAGATTTTTCTTTTTATTCCCCTTGATGTATACTAGGCTCTGTGTTATTAGTCTTAATGATGGAAAATTGTAGTGTTGATACAAATCTTTTTTTCAAAGTAGTAGGCGGGAGCTCCATTTGTTAGTAAGTTTTTTTGTGACTAAAAGCCATGGACAGTACATTTATGTAGCAGTAAAAGGCCTAGATGCTCTTTCCATAGCAGAGCTAATTATTCCTACTGTGACCTTACTGATCTACCCTGTTCCTAGTACATCTCATCTGCACGCCTGTTCCTCTGTGTAGATGGTGTCAGAGAATATGAAAAACCCTATAATGAAACCATTTTCATGATGGAGAAAGGCTACTGGAGTTGCACTTGCTACAAAGAGGCTCAATTATATGAGTAATTGTGATAATTTTCTACATTCATAGCCTTCAATGGGGAAAAAAGAATGAGAGCCACAAAAGAAAATTACTTTAACAAGAAAGTACAGAGAGTAAAAATGGAAGAAGAGACAAAAAGGGGGAAAAAATAACCAGAAAAAAAAAGTTTAAAAAATAGATCTGGAGGGAGGAATAGCAAGACAGGGAGAACAACAGAAATGCTCAAAAAGCCTATGTGCAGCTGTGTTGCACAATTAAATTGAATTTTTTTTTCTGCAGTTGATGAATGTGACTACTGCAAATGTGCCTCTGTAGTTAGCTATCATTTGTTGTTCCGTGACAGGAAAAGGATAATTACCTCTCAGAGAGAATCAAAGGCTGACATGCCCTTTAGACACAGCCATGAATGCAGAGCTCGATAGAATGCTTGAATAAGAATCCAGTGTTCTGTGCCCCCTTCTACTCAAGAATAAATTTTGTTAAAATGCAAGAGCACCACCAGTAAATTTGTTGAACCCTAGGTGTTCAAAAATATGAGGTGCATCTATCGACTCATCCCATTTGCAAAAATAAAACTACATTTTGAATTCACTTCTATTATATTCATGGACAGTAAGATAGTGAGATATGCATTAAATTTCTTTTCCCAGTAGGGGTCTGATTCAACATTTCCTATGAAAGAACAGAAAGACACTATCCTTTTTCTCCAGGCTAGTTAGCCTATAATTTAAAACTGTCAAAAACACAATTTTATACAAAGTCTTCAATAAAAGCTTCTCAGATATAACCCAAAGAGGTTTGACTAAAGTTTGATTCAGACTCTGTTACAATATTTTTAAAGCTATAAATACATCTAACTGATATTTTGCCGTTCTCTTTTTTTCTTAAAGTATTTGAAGATTTACAAAGAAAAAAAGGCAGCATCCTTTCAAGGTGACTAAGACTTGCAGCTTTTAAGTAATGAGAATGAATTCAATAGCTTGTTGGGACCATTAGCAGTCCGAAGAAGTATTGCTTAACGAAATGTATATGATATATGTCTGTTTCTTTTTTTTTGGCAAACATTTAAAAATAATCCATAGGTACCTTCAAAAAACTAAGACACGTTTTTATTTAAAGCCATCAGCAGAGGAAGAGTCATGACTGCATTTATGTGAAAGCTAGAAGAGATGCAAAATAGGGAAAAATCTCTGAATGTCAGCTCTTTTTTCCCTGTGACGTTAGCAGGCACTGCTCTTTGTAAGATCAGAAGCTCTCGAGTTAAATATTTTCGTAGTTTTTAAACAAAGAGCTTATTTATGTTGACTAATTCCTTTGTAAGATTCAATGAAAACAATGGTTTCTAACTGTCTTACACTGTTAGACAGATGTGGTGTAGTGTCACACACAAATACAAAATAAACAAAAGCCCACCGCAAATTACATCTGTTAATTTAAATCTACTTTATGAATATCTTTGTCTCTTTCTACAGTTATCTTTGCTGACCCTAGTGTAATTCACTTTAAAAAAAATACCTCTTACCCAAGGAACAACATTATAGCTTGGCAGTTCACATACTGATATCAGACTGAAATGATGGTTTTGAATCATAAAACATGTCATCAGCTTTATACCAAACCACCAATAACCTTTGTCCCACTTGCCAGCCCTCCTTTTACTTGTCAATATAAGGCTTACCTGATTGTGTTTCCAATTACAGAGAAGGGAGCCCCTGGTCTGCAAGCTGCAATTGCTTCATCTCTACATTTCCTGGCAACCTCCACTAACTTTTCACCAGATTTATCCACACTGCCCACCAAAAAGGTTTCAGAAGTGTCACCATGGTAGCCATTGTAATACACCTAAATATATGCAGAAATGTAAAGACATTTTCTCATTTTGCATCCAGAAACAGATCGTCTTCTTAATTAAATCCATTCTTTCTAGGACCAAGCTATATATTGCAACACATAGGCAGGTACGTTGTATCTGCAAGACTGGAAAAGCAAAACATTGCAAAGGAAAGGAAAAAAGCCTGAAAGACTGCAAGGTGCCTAAGGGTTACCAATGTTGCCAATTAAAAATTCAAGAAAAGCAGAAGCTGTGCATCAGTGCCCAGCAGTGCACCAGACAGTGACACTGCTCAGCTACAGGACATAAGGATAACTGGGCTGTTTGTGAGAAGATGGGTGGGGGCCGTGGATGGGCTGAAGGGGGCCTTGGGGCTGCCAGGTGCTCACCCATCTTGGCCCCTGCCCCTGTGGCCAGGGACCTGCTTGCACCCCAGAGGGACAGGGCACTGAGCCCCAGTGCTGGCCGTGGGCACGGCAGAACCTGTTGGCGGCTGGCAGGGAGATGTACGTCCGCAGTCAGCAGCCCCTGCTGGAGCTCTGAGGGGAGAGCCATACCCTGCTACCAACAGCCAGAGTGAACCCCATGGAAAGCATGGACCAAATCCACTGTCAGCTGTTGCAGGTTTTCTTTAATCTCATTTTTAAGTTACAATGTGGCATTAACATTGGATTTTACTTCTGATTTCCACAGATGAATTTTGAGAGAATACATGTACTGCTGTGGCACTGAAAAATTTCATCTTCTGAAAATGAAACATGGTGTTGAATTAATTACATATTGTTTTTTCTTCTCTTTTTGACATTTCATAGGTTTTAAACATTAGCTCTCCTGAAATTCTCCGTTGAGCACAAGAAATCCTGGCTATGCACTATGGAGCTCTGCAACACACCATTAAAATGGGGTTTGCAGCTCTGCACCATGGCAGGCAGGCCCATAATTGTAAGACCAAGCCAAATTTCCCTATAGAAAAACAGATTATAATGGTGCACATTTTTGGTCTTCTAAAACATTTTTCCTCCCCCAAACAGTGGGCAACTATCCTTCTACAACTAATTACTCACCAAGCTCGAACCACTGAACTTTTGCCACTGGCAAACTATTTGTGAAAGACAGACTCACATTCTTTTTGGCTGATTCCAAACTAAAAAAACCCCACAACCCCAAAAAACCCATGCTACAGACAGTTTATCCCAAGGCCAGGTTTGTCTTCAGGCTGAAATGCAAAGAAAATGCAGGCCATTGGAGTAAGGGGTATTTTAAAGAAAGGTGAGTGCCAGCAAGGGCCCAACTGGGTTGCCACCACACCAGCAAAAAGCAGCTGCAATCCTCTGCTCTACACCTTCCTCTGCCAGTTCAGACTACTACAAAATCTTTTTTTAATTTTTGTATTTAATGCCCATTGGGCAGGTTTTAAACTAGATAGTTCATATTTAAACTGAACTAGTTTGTTTTTAGCTCTAGCAATTAAAACACACAAACCCCCAACATTAAACATCATCATTCTGGAAAAGCAAACACAGATTTAAAACATAGGAGAGTTTAAAAAGCCCAAACCAAACAAAAAACCAAACCAAACAACAACAACAACAACAACAACAAAACAACAACAAAACCAATAATACTATTTACTGCATCCCATCCACTGCAATTACATATTTCTGATGTTAATAAACTACAACCACAGCAACTGTAACATACTATTTCCTTAAAATTCAGTGAAAGACCAAGTTGTAAGAAACATTAACCTGGTAACAACAGGCTGAAAATTGCACTATGCTGAGGATCCAGTAATGCGTAACACCGTTACCCATTACTGGATCCTAAGCATATATCCTGTTTCTATACTAAAACATATTTTCAAGTCTACATGTTTCAAGTCTATAAGATTTGTATTTCATCTATGAAATGCTACCATCTTAATTGTGCTAAAATAGATTTTTTTGTTCAGATAATTTGTACATAGTGCTAGGTATTTACACTTAACAGCATGAGTATTATTTAATTACTTTATAGAACCTGTACACAATTATAAACAATTTTTTGTGCAATATTTACTTTGATTTTTATTCTGTGCAGCTGTGAAATGTCCCAGTTTTGCTCATTAAAAATAAGCTAAGAGATCAGTTAATAATGCTGAAAAGTAGTATTTTTTCCTCAGCTGTTTTGGACTATGCAATTGTCACGCACAGCACAGTTCAGTTTTAAGTGAAAAAAAAATCTTACAAAGATAGTCAGGAATTCCCACCCTAGCAGGAATCTTCACATTCACAGAAATGTCAAGATTTATTTTATTCTATGAGCGTAAATTAAAAGCAAATAAATCTATGTCTTCAAAAAGGCCACTAACATTTAGTCAGACATTTGTGAAGCAGAGTGGACAAGATATGCATACTATGTTAATACAAAAATACTTCATTTAGTTTATAATTTCATTTAGTTTATGGAAAGTATTTGTGATATGAGTCTATACTTTTTTTTTTAATCTAAGGTATCATTATTATCCTGACAGACTGAACAAATAGTAAAATGAACCTTAAGGAGGTACAAAGAAATACAGTTTAAATCCTTAAGTGTTACAAACTGATTTAGTCTAATAAACTAAGCAAAGCGACACCAGTTCACCAAAGTAAAAATGAAGGCCAAAAATAAAGTTTAAAAATGTTAGATTGCACTGTGTAAACCTGATAGTCAGAATTCTACGATTAGAAAGTATGGAGATGGGAAAGAATTTAAAAAGATCAAAAACCCAAGCCAAACCAAACCCAGTTCTGGATCACATGTAAGTATATAATGGGAAAAAGGTCATTGACCCTAATTTTAATAGAAAAAATATTTTAGAAAGCTTGAATCTCATGCTCAGAGGTAGGTCTGCCGAAGATTTCTTCACTCTGCCAGTACGAAAATAGCATCAAGTTACCAATAGTTTCTTTAATGATTTAAAAAGCTTGTTTTTATGAGATTCTACTCCCTTGTATGTGACATATTATTGCAAAATAATGGTGGGATTCAAAAAACATCTGTGTTCATATTAGAAATAAACAGCACTTCAGAAAAATAAAAACATGCACAGCAAAAAGAAAAATAACTTCTGCAAGACACAAACATTCTTTTTTCATAAATGAAATGAGAATTAGGTTTCCAGTTCCTGTGCTTTCTTGCTCCTAGGAAAACCCAGCCCCTGTTTATTTAAATAGCTATAATTGATGATTCCCTGGAAATATTAAGTCACAGTTATATCACACTATTTCTGTTTCTGCTCAGAAGGTTCAGGGCTTTTATACCAGAAATGGAACACAACACTACCTATGGGGATTTTAATAAATGTAGGGAACACTGCTAGCAAAAGAGTTGCTGTCCAAATAGACTGACATACACAGGCCAATGTAGCCTCTAATGACAGAGTAAGATAATGTCAGGCCCCACTCAAAATCAGCAGGAAGAGGAAGATCAATCTTGGCAGAGTGAAGGAAAAATGCTGGCTTTCTTCATGTTAGCTCATCTCATACATATCTATCTTCAGCTGCTGCCCAGTACTGTGGTGCTCTGCATTAACTACACACTGGATCAATAACAATTACACCTTCTCAAAAACATGACACATAGCAGGATTGGGTTGACATTTCACTTAGGCCAACATTGATCTCAGTGCATCTGATTCCAGTCCTAAATTCAAGTCAGGCCTGGGTCTAGCTGGAATAAACACACAGTTAAAAACAAAAAAGGAAACCAGCTGCTTGTGCCTTGGCTCAGAAGTAAACAGCACATCCATCTGTGCATCCCCCATCTCCAATCCACTATTCTTCCTGTTGCTACTAGTGATTCTAAAGTTGATCAAAGACTATTTTTTATATGAATTACTCACCGTGACATCAATGTTGATAATATCTCCATCCTGAAGAGGTCGACTGAAACATAAACAGAAAAAGAAAAAAAATGGTGACAGACAGTTCCCAACAAAGGGAATGTAAGAATAAACACCTAATGACACATACATAAAAAATCAAGGGGTAGGTATTTTGTGATGGAGGAAGGCAGAAGCAAACAGAATAACCATTTTTAATGTTCAGCTCTGACTACTTAGAGAACAAGTGTAGCTGAATATAAAATAATGAGAAACAACTACCAGAAAAACATATCAACACCTGAAAAATCTACCATTATATTTATTCTTTTTCTCTCACTAGGGTTCATATTTTACTTTGTGAGTAGCTGAATGTATTGCGAATATAAAAAAAAACCCCACATAAATTCAAATATATTTATTCCTTAGCCTATACTTATTTTGCTGCATGAAAAAAAAATCAGACTGTACTGGCTTTTTTCCCCCCACACACTAAACTCAAAATTCAATATGCTAATTTTCTTTAAGTGTCTGGACAAACAGGATAATACATTTTTTTCTATTTCGCATACATTTCTATAACAGCTATCAGCATCATGTGGTAACATGTTCTGCATCTACAATGTGTTTATATATGACATTTAATTAAGCTGAAGTATGTTCAATATTAAATACAATTTATTAATTTCAGTTTAATATTTTAATTCCCAGTTGCAAAATGTACATTATTGAGGATATACCTGTCAGGAATACCATGACATACCACGTTGTTTACAGACGTACAAACAGATTTTGGAAAGCCTCCATAGCCCAGAGGTGATGGATAAGCATTCTGTCTGATTATTTCATGATGAACAATGGAATCTATTTCTTCAGTTGTCATGCCAACCTAAAATATCAAACATAAGATCCTGTTAAAAAAGCAAAGAGAGTTTCTTATACTTACTGAATGTGATTGCAGACAAGCTTCAATGAAATACTGGATGTTTCAAATACGCTGCTTTGATACAAAACACTATACTGTCTGATATATTTTATTGATATATGGACTTATTTTTTCAGAAAAAAAGGTTTTCAATAAAGCATGCAGTAGAAATGAGCACTCAACGGTTCCTAGAAAACCTAAAAGACTGTCTACTTCCTTTCTGTTCTTTTTTCCATATCTACTTTCTTGAAGACACCAATTTCCCATGGCACCATTTCAGTACCTGCTATAGAAATGTCTCGTTTCAGTGCTTTTAGTCCCTTAAAACATAACATTACTTTCCCTTTTTATTGGTAAAGAAAGGATATTAAGTCTTGGAATTTCCCAGGACATTTACCATAACGTATTAAGCATTTTAAGAAATTTTTTTCCAGGTATTCCTAAATTTTATAAAATATTTAAATATTTAGCTTCAAATTTTGAGGATATTTTACTTAAAGTTGCCATAGCCTGGATGATCATAGTGAATCTACAAGCACTGACACATCATTTTTAGAAATCTTCATTTTTATGCTTGACATTTTCTAGATTCATCTTTTCCTCAAGATTTTACATATTAAAAAAAAATCCCCTCTCATAAATCATTCAGCCATTTTCTGACTGGAAGGCGCACATGCTTAAAATAACATTATTCTCACTTTTCTTTTGGATCAACTCTGTCTCTGGAATGGTTAGAGCTGAAATTTGAAATTTGGTAGGGAAACCTCTCTCATTGAGAAGTACTTCTGAGGGTTCCTCTGTAAATTGATTTTTATTTGAATGAGTTCTGAGCCTTTGAAAATCATACTTAGTACAGATACGAGTATAATCCTTAGCACACTGAAGGAAAAATCACAGTGGCTGTGATTTTGGAGTAACGTGGAATATACGTAGGCTATGGTGCAGGAGACAGTCATATACTGAAATACTGAGTGGCCATGCACAGTGAATACAGGAGAGCGCACTTGTGTACGGTGCTGAGGATAAAACCAGGTCTGTTCACTCAGCTGAATTTTGTTCAGCACAGAAACGTTGTTGGGCAAGTGAGGAGCAGTGAACATGGGTTCAAGACCAGGATTTGGGATTACTGAACATGCCCCCTGCTTTGCAGTAGCCATTGCAGCCTCATGGCTGGAACGGAAGCCGCAGCCTTGGCACATTGTCTGCATTGGCTATGGAAGCCATTGGTTCTGGATAAATACAGGTTTGTTGCTCCTGCCTTTGCTCAAACATCTTCATCTTTAGACCACAGACAAACTGAACTCCTATGTACTTGACTGGCTGCTGTCTACTGCTGCTCTACTCAAGCGATTTGATGTGGCTTTCGAATACTCAGCAGACAGACCTCTGGTCTCTGCATGGCTTACACCCTGTGAGAAGTTCTGCTTTTAACAGTATGTGCTTTACTTTTAAAGATATTTTTGTTAGTTGGGCAAGTTTGGGGTGGCACCTACTGTGCACCTAATCCCTTATTTGGAGCAGGGAAATTCAATGGTATATAATAAAATATTTTCATGTTATAGAATCCGCTGCTTTATTCTCAAATCTGTAACTCAAACCAGGAAAGCTATCATATATAATACCATATTGTAATTTGAAGTCCCACAGACAGTAATGGTAACATCAAAACCACGATCAAACTATATCTCTCTGTATCCATGGATTATAATGCACCCTTGTTATACTGGGGGATCTTACTGCCACTAGCTAAAGCACAGGCAAGAGCCAGTTTGGAGAACTGCATGCAAGGTGGGTTCAGCAAGATAACAGGAACAGGTGGAGGGATGGGACTCTTCAAGTAAAATAGGAATGTAGAGTTCAGCTTATGAGAATAGCCTGAAAGAGCCTGGTTTGTTTAGTCTGGTGCACAGCTCTATTCCTGCATGAAGGAGAAGACTCAAGGAAAGGCAGGAAGCTGTTTAAATTAATGAGCAGTGTTGGCACAAGAACAGATGGGTATAAACTGACCACATGCAGCAACAGGCTGGAAAGCGGAAGATGTTCACTGTCCATGAGGGAGGGTTTTGGAGCATCCTCCCAGTCAAGGGAGTCTTGAACAAACACTTACTTGTGAAAAACAGAGCTCACCACCAGTCTGTGACTGACCTGGGCAGTGGTCTCAGCACTGCAACTCCAAATGCCACCTCCCTCCCAGTACACAGGTCCTGGGTATGCAATTAGTACCTTATACACCTTTTTGCTCCAAAAAATTCATTACGTGTGTGCAGTATTTTGCTATTATGCATGATTTGGCACATACTATGAACAGCATCATAAACTACACCATACTGCATAACTGTGTATTTACACATGATAACAACCAAAGAGTATTTGTGAAAAACTCTCATTCAAAACGCACATTACACCCTGACCCTTCAGAAACATGTATATGCCCTTAACTTTAAATGATTAAGTTTTATTGTACTGAGAAATAATTGAACATTAAAAAGTTAAACACGCACAAAGCTAAGTAAGATTAAAGCTTCAGGCAGTTTTTCATTGGCCATCCCAGTTCCAGAACTAAATCTTTGTGAAAGAGTGATGATAGCTGAAAGAAAAATCCTCTTTTAAGTCAATGGCATTGACCTACAGTCCCCATCTATCTCTGCATCTCATAGCTACTCAACCCATTTCACCTTATCCAATATGCTATTACATGAAATACCAAGGCAAGGCTAAAAAAGCACTTTATCATCTGCAAAACCTGGTAGTAGGCTCCTCCCTCTATATTTTTTCTTGGGAGATATCCCAAAAAGCATACTGTAGGAACATTTCTGGGAATCATGAGGCTTTATTATCAATGCACTCTGGAAAATTGTGTAGAATTTGGCAGCTGTTTTCTCCAACAGCAGCTCTATGAGTGTTATTGGATCCCACAGGACAGTGAGGGCTGAAGGATGGACAGGAATGGAGAAGACAGACCAAGTTTGGGCTTCTACACATGCAGAGCTGGAAAGAATGACATATGAGGAAGATGGGCCATGGAATGAAAGGAAAACATGTAGTGTGGGCCTTAGGAGAAACTCACATGATTTGACACAATCCGGACAAAGGGAGATTACAAACACAGAGATATTACACCTGAGCCAGCAACTGAGCACTACATAGAACTACATAGCACTACAAAACACAGAAATAATTAAACAGGCATATCATGAACTGAATCAAAAGTTAATAAATCCTTATTTTTTCAGGATCGAACTTAAAGTTGGATGCACATCATAGGAAAGTTAAAAGAAAAAAAAGTAGGAACAAAACCCAAGTAAGTGAAAGCATAAAAGACATCCAAGCTGTTACAGGACTTCTGTAATTGTTACCTTTAAGCCCTTTCCAGCCAGAAGCAGGACATGACGGGCCAACTGACAAGCTTGACGAAGCCCTTGAATCTGATCTTCATTCTTAATTTCTATGTCGTCTCCCCAGTCTGGTACAATGCCTGTCGTCACATAGTCTGGCTTCTTTATGTGCTTGGAGAAAAAGGATTGAAAATGAAGATCAGAAAACTGAGCATGACAATGGGATCATTTTCTCAGATACTGCCTCCTGCTTCATGGCAGCTTGCCCTTTCTGTCGTAGTATCGACCTTCCTAAGCCATCAGGGCAAACCCTCAAGGCTGCCTCAGTATTTCTTCCACTGCCCTTTTGAACTTAACATTGCCTGTTACTACTGACTTACACAGTGTTAGCCTTCCAGTGCTGAAACCCCAGATACTGCAGCTGACTTCCAGCACAGACAGTCTCAAGTTAGGAAACTGGGAGAAAGACTTAAAAACTTTTCATTTGCAAAGAGAGGCATTTGCTACAAAAGGCATCTAAATACTGGAAGTGATGGGACAAAAACATACAGAATAAGTCTCAAACCTGATCAAATCCTGTGTTTCTCATTCAGACAAAACTCCTATTGAGAAATCCATGAGATTGCTTTTTGACTAAGAACCTTAGGATTTAACTTATTTTAATTTAGAGGCTTTTACACATTAATCTAGTTCATATGCTGTGTCCTAAGTTGTCCATCTACAACATTACACAAGCTATCCCAATTTGCTATGTCCAGGGAAGTGTAATAAACCTCATTTTTTCCACACAAGAACTTCTTAGTCCTCGCATGAGGTGAAATTTAATATCTGATTTTTTAAAATCCACAACAATTTCATGACATTCATAAACATGAAAGCTAATAAGAACAGTAATGTCTTGCACGGAGATGGAAATGCACTTTCTCTCAGAGGGTCCTGGGCTGTTTCACTGGCTGTGGAAAAATCCCTTTGCCCATGACAGCCAGGCTGATTTTCTGCCATGCTGGCTCACAGGGTGAGTTTTGCACTGACTTCACAAAATACAGAGTCAAGCTGGCAGACAGAAAACAAAGTAGGCATTTAGGCTGTATGCAACATGACCATACAACAACAGGGTGTAGGAGTAACAAAGAGTGGGGCAACTAATGAGCTCTACTGGGACTTTAAATAGGAAGATTATTGCTACTCCTACAGGTAATTTATGTCTAATCCAATAAAAACCGAATCTTTAGTGAATTTACATCAAGAGAATTTCAAATTAATGCCATATCAACCTTAACAACACCCTATTGCAGTTGTTTGGGCCTTAATTTAAAAAACCCTAAAACAATGCCATTTGTTGCATTAGCAGCATCATCGTCGCTTTCCCCTTGGATGGCCCTTACCTGTTAATTGACACATGATCCTACTGACTTCTAAGAACTGTTAAGGGAGAAGCCCAAAGCAGCGTACATACAAATGTCTATGTGGACAGTTTCACACCAACATCTTAAAAACCACTATGTTATTTCAATGTGATTTCCAGAATAATCTAACTTTGCCATCACGTTTTCAGAGTTCATAGAGGTGGACTGACTTTTAGACAGTCTGAGAACTCTGAGCTGGGAAGACAACTTTTCATTATGACAATGTATTTCTTCCTCTTTATCCCAAAAGAAGCATCTAAATACAGAAAATAAAGTTTGTAAATTCTAAAAAGACTTTAAAGCTCTTGAAAATATATAGAGCATGTAACCAACCCTATGTTCTCCCTGCATACAGAGCTTCCATAGCCTCTTACGGCTAAGAGCCCTACATCCATCATTCTTATCTGCTTTCCTATCAAACAACTTTTTAGTATTTCTAGCCCATGGAAATACCCTATATTTGGCATAAGAAATCTATACTAAAATGACAAACAAAATAGTAAAAAGTACTAATACACACCCTGTGAAGCACTGTTTAGAAAGGGTGCTTCAGTTTCTTTTGGCTAAAGGAAAGATACTAAACAGTTAATCTGTATGCTGTAATTAAACAGGGGAAAAAAAAGAAAAGGAAAAAAAGGAAACCAGAAGTGGAGCACATGTTAAATTTGCATTTGCATGAAAAAGTCCCTTTTGGCTCTAAAGTAAATAAAAATAAAAATATATGTTGCAAGGACAAAGAACACTCAGGCACAAAAAAACCAAGTTTAAAATGTGCGGTGGGGTTGTGGGACAGCTACCAGCAGGTATTGGACATTCTCTTTCTGGCATAACTAAATAATAAAACCATCAGCAAAACAGAAACATTTTTATAATTCGCTTGCTAGAGATTTATAGAGAAAGGGACTCAGACGATCACGAGTGATTCCTACTGACTTCTAGTACGACTGTCTATAATTGTTCCAAACAAGAATCTGGACCCAGAATTGTTGACAGATGTAATACATTTATACTATAACTGAACAAGCCCCAGGTTTGAACTCCCTCATAACTAAATGCGTCGCTGTGTTTAACATGGTAGACAGCTGAACACCAGCTCTCTTATTTCAAATACCAGACCAAGCAACAGGACAGTGATCCAACCCCCAGCTGTTGGACAACAAATACACTTGATCATGACTGCAATCAAACTCTGTACTGACTGAAGAACAGATTATGTAACAGAAATCGCAGTACCTTAGGAACTCGGTGAGCTGGAGAAACCATGGCTGGCCAAACTATACTATAAGCAGTGTTTCTTTGTCCCTGAAAGAAGCAGCATCTTTGCTGATGATTGCTTGAGTGCCTGAGCAGGTAGTTACGATTGCAAGAAGAAAAGATTATGTGGCAGCCAGTCACAGAACCTGTTAACAGATAAATTAAAAATGATTAACATTTTTTTTCTACTTCCACATTACAAAATGGAAAGTGTGAAAAAGAAGGGCACCATGTAAAACACAGCACAGAACTCATGCAGTTGCCAAGGGTAATTGCAATCTTGTACTGTTTAAGAAAAGAGCAGTAAGAAGGAGAAGAAATGAGAACAAAAAAAAACCTTCCCATACAATACTTTGAAGCTTTATAAAACACCAAATCTGTTTTAGTTTGATGCATTAAAAAGCAATGTGGATAAATTCCCCACAATTTACAGACAGGAGTGATGTTCTAACTGGCCTCTGCTTGGAGCAATTTACACGGCTGTACTGTTCAAGGCTTGGCAAAGCAGTTAATAAGGGGCAATAGTAAGAAAAGAGAAGACAAAAAAAGAAGATTTAATGTTATTTCAGCCAATATCTTCAGCTGTATTTTTTCAGAATTGGTCACAGATGTGAGCGTAACAAAGGCAATGTTTCTCTTTGTCTTGTTGCTCAAGACACAAAGAACGGGGTTCATTTTGTTCCGGGAGCAACAGAAAAAACTTCAGGAGATATTTTTAACCTTGGCCAAAAGTAATTTAAGGTATTAAAATTTGTAATTTATTTGGAGCATTTGATTCGGACTTTTGTTTAATTCACATGGAAATTTGGGATGAAAGTTTCATAGCTCACACTTAGTTGTTGGGCAATGACACATTCTGCCCCCTCAAAAAAGGAAAAGGAAAAAAAAAGAAAAAAGGAAAGAAGGGAAAAGAAAGGGCGTTGAGGCCCAAAGGCTCTCAGAGACATCAAAACCAAAATAATGCACCACAAAAGACAATGCTAGCATCAAAACCAGGAAATTCAAAAGGATTACTGACACTGCCCAATTACAATTACACACAGTGTGTATTTCCACCACTCAAACATTCTACAATCCAAACATAGGTTTTTTTCTGAAACGTAAGTTTAACGTAACAGTTGATCTGCTTCTGAAAAATGTCATTATGTATACAAACACAAGAGCAATCTTGTGGCAAGTAATCCAGATGAATACTTATTCCTCAGTAGAAAGTTTTTATTTAAATGGAAGTAACTAAACATTTTTATATCACAGAAATAAAGAAATTTCTGCATATTTTTTAACTATGTAAAAAAGTTTTTTCTCAGAAGAGTTTCTTTCATATCTTGCATGTTTTTATTCTATTGTACCTTCCTTCCTTTCTTTGAATGCATTTATCATGTTCAGATGCAGAAATTATCCTTCCACACGTGCAATCTTTCACAGACAGCCCTTTTACAGTATTCTATGACATACAGAAGATTCGAGTTATGCACTGTTTTGGAGCCCCAAACCCAGACTGAATGAAATAGTTGCACTGGGTTTGCCTTAGAAGTGTTCCTGACTGTCTCTTTGCACACTGGTCAGGGCTACATTTAGGTACCAATATCTGAAAGGTTAAAACTCAGGTGTAGAAACTTTTACTCAAGCAAATTTTCACGGAAGGGTTTTTGTTGTTGTTGTTGTTGGTTTTTTTTGTTTTTTTGTTTGTTTGGTTTTTTGTTTTGGTTTTTTGTTTGGTTTTTTTGTTTGTTTGTTTGTTGGGTGTTTTAAAAAATTGTTAGTAAGTAACAAAGTGGAGCTGAAGGATGAGGTTCAACTCAAGCTCTCAGTATAACCTAAGTACCCCAATGGAAGCCACCTGCTTCGAAACAGGAGAAAGTGTCTCCAAGGAAGTGAAGCTGCCCAGTTAACAGTGGGATGAATTGGTTTGGTAGCCTATTAATCAGAATTTAAACAGCAGCCTCATATTCTACTTTCCTAGAGTCTCCTTTACAAGAAAAAAAAAAATTGTCCAATTAACACTACCCAAACATACAAAAAAAAGAAAAAAGGGTCACCCAACCTGCAATTGTAAGCACGTCCAAAGAACCCAAAGCATCCTACAGACTCTCTATCTGGTTTGCACTCATTTCTGGAATTTGAAAGCACAGAATCTATTGAGGCAGCAACTTTCGGGCCATCGGAAGTAGCAATCCCTCTGACAGTGTAAGCCAAGTTGCCTCTTTTACAAAGTGCAGTTGAAGTACCTTACCAAGCTCTTACCACAGCTAAAGGCACTACAAATATATTGAAATCCCACACTCACTGACGTGGTCAGCTAATGTCCACATGGACATCGATACATGAACACAAATTTTAAATGCTCTCTTTGATGCCCAGCATGCTCCTTGGGCACCTTGTCTACTGTGTCACAATTTAACTGGGGAAGAAAAGGTGCAGTGTGCTTGTCAATTATTCCCAATGCACACCCCCATATACACACTCTTAAATACATTAAACCATATTCATGGGTGCATTTCTATCGACTAGCCTACATTCAGAAGGGATACCTTATTATTTGGAATAAAATTTTTACCTCTGTTCTCCCAAAGATACACTGCAAGTGTTGTCACAAAATAACAGGATAATAAGGTACTGTAGCCTGTTGTTATTCTACTAACTACTCATTATAAACCAGATGCATACAAAAATATCTACTACTTGAACAGATGAAATGAGACAAGCAAATAAGTATCACCATACTAAAATAAAATTCCTAAATTATATCACACAAATTATAAACACAGGACAACTAAACCTTTATCTGAAATACAAAAAATTATAAGAGAAAACATTCTCCTACAAAGTAAAAATAAAATTAAATAAAATGGCATTAAAATATAATGAAGTTACTGGTTTATAATGAAAATCTGGACTCCATCCACACACTTCCTTCCTTAAGAAAGCCTTCTAATGCCTCCACAGCTCCTTTTATTTTTTAAGCTCCCATATTCCCAGCTAATTCGATATAGCAACATCATCAATCACCTGAGACAGGAACAACCATCTGTATTCTCCAAGTCTGGCTCAGAGATTCCCTCCTCCCCACCCCTTACAGCCATCAAAGCTTCTCTCAGTGCCTTTATTTACTTCTGCAACACTGGTGCTAAAGCACATCCTTTTTGTTCAGCTTTCTGTGTATATTAATTACTGTAAGATAATTCATAAACATGGCATTTATACATCTTCCAGCAGAAACTGCAGCCACGGGAGAGCATGGTGTGTGAAGCTGGTTAGGCTGGTAACAGACCTGCACGGCCAGGATAAAGTTGATCCTTTATGTGTTTATTCTCTACCCCAACAGCAAGGCTACATCATCTGCCACGAGCAATAGAATATTTACTATCAGCTGCACTAAGGACAATTAGCAGCAGCGTTACCGAATCACATCAGCAGCTCGGATGCATCGAGCACAGAAAATTACTGACAACTGCTCTGCTGAGCCGCCAGTGAATCCCACTGTGCAATCTGTGTGCACGCGTGTCCTGCCGGAGCTGCTGGATTCCTCAGCACACCTTCCAGACCTTCATTTGGATTAATAATATAAATATGCACTGCGAGCTCTTGTGAATTACCAGCTGAATTTATCTTGTGTGGAAATTACTTTTTTTTTTTCCTTTTAAATGAGTCGGTCAGAGGGGCTGAATATGGCATTCAAGAATTATGATGGGTGGGAGCATTTTTAAGTGACTGATTTCGCAGCACAGTGTGCCCTATATTTATTAGCCTTTTACTCTAGGGCTATTTTAATTGTTATCTGTTCATGCATGTTACACTATATAATGAAATGCTCCCATTTCACTCACAGAGTGGAGAGTTTTTTATGTGTATCTCTATTAATGACCCTTAATTAAGTTGATTTTAGTAATTTAAATGTGATTTTCCTCTGGTCAAGAAGTATTTTTAACAGGGGATGTTGAAAATGAACTCTCACATAAGCCCTTTTCTAATGCTTCTTGTTTAACAGTTACAGCAATTTATCAAGCTATGTTTTCAGTGAATGAAGTATGGGGTAGCTGTGCAAAAACCTGCTCATTTACATGATTCATCAAATGTGATTGCTAGCAACCACTTTTTTGGTATTTATTCATGAAAGATTTCAATTTTCCAAGCAAATAAAAAAAATATTACCAATGGATAAACTTCATGACAGTTCTGAGCTACAATAAATACAAGGGTACATCTTAAAAGAGACAAGAAATAAATTAACATATTTTAAAATAATTTAGTCATAGTATCAACAGAAGCAGAGTACCAGAATTATTTAGGATTACAAGAATTAACATCCCAAACTATTTAGGAAATAAAATCAACTTGCTTTTGATAAAGTTAACAACATCAAAAGCATTGTTCTGACAACTCTTTTCAAAAGATGTGATTTAATCTTTCTTTTTAAACTGAAAAAAGAATGACTGGAGATTTTCTTAATATGTACTCATTTGGAGGTAAAACACTAGAGATTTTTCATTTGGCTTGTCAGGTGATTTTAATACTCTAGCATAATTTAGCTTCTTGTGCAAATATTCATTTTGCTGAAACTTCTGAGGATTAAATTTAAAATGAGGTACTAAAAATCACTAAGGGTAACAATATGTGGAATCCAGCCAAAGCAACTAGGTAAGAATACATAGCTTTTTACTGCTAATTACCAAATGTTCTCATTTTTCAATCCAAAATAATGGCTTGAAATGTGGTTTGAAAGACCTTTACCTGTAATTGTAACTCTAACTGTCTAATAAAACACTGACTTTGTAACCCCCCTGTTGCAAAGGTATGTCCAAGCTTCAAAAATAGGATGGGAAAGATTAAAGGTTCTTTCCAGCTCTGTGTAACCTGTGTACCAGAAGAGAAGCTCACATTTCACATGCAATAACCTGTGCATTTGTTAAAAAAAAAAAGAAAAAAAAAAAAAAAGAAAAAAAAAAAAAAGAAAAAAAACTCCAAGAACAACATAGGGAAATGCCTGAGGCAGAAGTTGAAACTGATTGGGCAAAGTAGAAGGACAAGAGCCCTTGAAATTAAACAAAAGCAAATTCATTCTGTTGACAGATGTTGATTACATCAAAGCCATGAAAGAACTTTTTTTTTGTTTCTCTTTTTTTTTCCTTTTTTGCAACTAATACCTCCACATTTTCTGTACATTATGGATATAACGTATCTTAATCAACATAATCCAACACATAATAATTCTCAAACTTGGTAGAAGCATGTTCTAAGAAGATCTTAACGACAGGCTTCTCCAAACAAGAGTGTATTCACATGGTCATGTCTGCATACCCGTGCTGGTCACGCCATCATCAGCCCCTTACTTCCAGGGGTTAACTGCTCTGGCAGCCAAATAAAATACAGAGAGCGCTGTGTAATTATGGAGACAGTCAAAGGGCAGACTCTATTTTGAAATCTATTTGCACAGACAAGGTCTTCCAATTTCGCTTACAGGAAACAAGCTGGTAAAGGGGGTCTCCTCCTCTCCAGATGCTTTCCACACGTTTTTCCCACATCAGGAAATCGTGGACATAGACACCATGCAGCACTGTTTCCTGGATTGCAGAACTATGTCATTACAAGGAGAAGAGCAAGTCGGTGCTTGTGAGAAATATTTCCTCCTAATTGGATGTATTAGGGGAAAGCAAAACCCATAAGGACTACTGAAAATGTGACTAGCAGCAATTTGTAAACAGGACGCAGCCACAGCTGTCACAATGGTACTGGAAAAGAGAAAGCAGAAATGAAAGGGTAAAAACACTCTGTTTTTAATACCATGATTGGGGAAATGAAATATTCATCGGGATAGATGTGACTTCAGTTACAACAGCAACACATTGGTGAAAACTTCAACAACAGCAGGCTTATAACCCTAACCTGATAAACCGTAACACAGGCCAGTATGTTGCAAACATATTCTAACTGGGATTGTTTTATTTAATTATTTAATTTTTCTGGAAATTACTGACAGAATTTGTTCCATTAAGAAAGGCTTTAACAGAAATGTTCTTGTTACTCTCCTAAGAGGCAATAAAGCAAAGCAATGGTTGAACAGTGACTGACTCCAAGGGAGAAAAGTCAGCCCCTCTGCCAACATCACCGTGACTCCTCCACTTCACTGAAAAACGTCAGTTTTGGCCCTCAGTTACACTCCTTGCTAATTACAACTCTGGCCTTACTTCATGCAGAGTGGAACTGGGCAATTTGTTGGCTATATGCCAAAACAAATGAGTTTGTAAATTTATAAACTATAGGGAAACAGATTCTTGTTTGGCTCTACTTACTATGATCTGGTCTAGACTAACAGACTAAAATGATGAATCAGTGCCTTCTGGAATAGTGCTGTGCTTCTAATTCATTATTCAGTCAAGCTTAGGGCTAACAAAATAGCTGTTCTGCAAGTTGGTAAACTGGGAAACCACAGAGAATCAGAACCCCTTCTATTTACAGGAAGGATGACAGCCTAAGGGTACTTCATCCCAATAATAACAACATTCAAGCACTGGTGCCCAGGTCATGACAAGCCATGACCCTCCCCATAGCTCCTTCAGGAAGCTGGCTCGATGCCACCTTTTATCAGCAGCAACTGACAGTGCAACTTTAACAAACAAGAAGAAAAAATTAGTATTATATCCTTAAAACCATCTTTGACCAGTTGAGCAGTTGTGTATATATACACACAGAGTCACACCAAGGTAGTATAAGAAATAAATTAATTGAGTAAAATTCTGGTATCATTAAACAGTACTTCCCCCTTTTATTATAGGATTTTAAAAATAAAGAGCACAATCTAACTATAGCTGAGAGATACTCATTAATATACCAAAGGAAATGAATTGTCTATTACAGAACATGGAATCAGGCTGTACAGACTTAACTTTGGGAACAGGGCATTGCAGTTCTCCAATACAGCCTTCCATCCTAATGTTATTTCTGCTACATTTTCTCTATCTGATAGAAAAACACAAGAGGAAAATAAAAAGACAGTGTTGTCTGAAGCAGTATCACTGCAAAATGAGACAAGTCCAGTACAAAAGCCGGACAAAGCAATATTAAGGGTTTCAATCACAGTTACTATCAAGGGAATTTAGGCTCCAGATCACAGCATCTGGCAAGTTTCAACTTCTCTGACTAGCAGGAGAAACATTCCTCTTATGTTACTGCATTCCTTTATTGAGTAAATTAATTTATCATAAAGTGAATAAATTAGAATGAGAAACATATCTGCTCAGGCTTCCATATTTAAATACATTTCCCAAGCACTTTCTATCTATCTTTAGATTTTTTTTAAAAGCTCAGAGAAATTGCTTTTGCTCGAAAGATTGGTTATTGCATTAATTATTTTTATTTTGTAGTGAAGTAACAACTACTGGAACAAGTTAGTTTAAAAAATAGCAGTTGTTTCAGATTAAAATAATAAGCTATTCAAACAGTCCTTACAGCACAATACCAAATCTTGTTGTTTGTATGCACCCACCCACAGCTCTAACATTCATTGAATCCTACTGGGTTAAAATCTTTTCAGGTGCTCTGTGAAACAACTGTTTTTCAACTGGCATGTTTATGTCCTATATACATGCCTGACATAGTATTAACTGTTAAAAATAAATCCTACTTTAACCTCTTAAATTTCCACATGAAATGGAAAAAATATGCCTGGATCACCATAAGAAACATTTCCCACCCTTTTAGTAGGCAAGCAACATTGCTCGAGTACGAGTAATCTCTGCATAGGAGATTTAGGAACGTTCCTGAACATTGTATGATGATGTTTTGTGCAGCTTGACACATGGGAAAAGAATAGGCACTCAGTCTTTTTCCTGCAATAAGTATTTTCAGTACACCTGCAGCCAAATCTCTAAGGACACATGATGATTTCTGAATCACAGGTCAGTCTTATCTCAAAATTAAGAAAAAAAGTGCACATGGCTAGCAACTTTGGGAAGAATACATTCATAAAATAAGATTACATTACTACTCATTTGGTAAAATTGACAGCTAGTAGTAATTCTTGCCTTGTGTTGAAAGTTGTTAATTACTTGTATTGTCCTGTTTTCACATGAAAACACAAGTCATGTTAGGACAGTAAGTCTTTACTGAGAAAACATGTATGCGTCCTTTGCTAGTGACGAGTCTAAGGCTGGGAAATCTATAATCAGCTTTCAAAATATATGAGCAGAGAGGTCTAAGAGTTTATACGTTTTTCTGCTGAGCTGCTGTGGTGGTGGTAGAAATAAGCTCTTCTTTTTATTTCAAGAAAATGCTCTGCACAAGGAAGATGTTCTAATCAAGAGCTTGCTGCAGATAACTTGTAGCATCCTGATTAAAACGTTTATTTTTAAACCTGTCAGTCATTACTATGTGCTATTAATGTGTAACTTGGAAGCTTATCCATAAATACGTGACATTTGGGTCACTGAATGAATTATAATGACAGAATTATGGATCAAATTTGGAAGACTACAGTATAATGTTTGGGAGATGTTTTAAATTATTTTTGAATACCTTTCACTTATCTCCTTGCTTAACATTTACAAAGACCTCTTTTTAGCATAAAAATCCCTGTTTATCAAACAGTGATACAGGAAGAAGTTGTTTACATTTTCAGAAGTACCAACATACATCACTTACGACAAAAAAACCAAGCACTCCATAAGAAATGCTCAATCACTGTCAGTCATACACACTAAAATATACATAAACCAAAGCACGTGGTATGAAATGTATTAGATTCAAACTGAACACAGAATTACAACTATAACAAACAAAACCCAAATAATTACTAGTGACTCAGGGGCTGATTTACACATCTCACCAAACTATTGGAAAGGTAGGTAACCATAGAAACCTGTCAGCCTAAATTCAGTACTTTAAAATTTGTATTTAGTTTAAAATGCTGACAATTCTGTTTCTATTTGACAAAATCCGTATTTTTAAAGGCTACAGTTTCTGCTGTGGTACTTAAATAAATGCTTAAAATTATTTCATCTCTTGACTACTAATAATTTGCCTTTTATATTTGATTTTACCCAAGTAAAAATGGAAGTTTACTGTTAGTAATATAAAATGTTAATATATTTTAATATTGCAAATTAATTTCTAACATTTCTTTAATGACTGAAATTAATTAACAATATAAAACAAACACTTCTGCACTTACTATTAAATGTTTTGCATATAGACTTTCTTAAGCTGCACACTAGCAGAAAAAAGAAATTACTCAAATTAACTGTTAAAGCTGAAATGCTAATAGCCTTTTCAACTTATAGTTCTTTTTCACTGACAATTGCAATTTGCATGGCTTAAAACTTAATACTATCATTAGTACTAATGTCCTATATTTTACTTCATAATCTAAATGAGTAAAATATTATTTTTGTAGTTCACTGGCTCTTATACTTAGGCTGTAATGTTCAGTGTGTATTTCATTATGTAGATGAGCAATGGATGTTGTCTAACATGATTTAAATGGGTCAACAGTATTTTCCTATTCACATTAATCATCCAGACAGCCACACACACAAAAAAAATAGCCTTGAAAACTAACCTAGGAAATCTCTCTTTATCACTGACTCTTCCCACTACTCCAACAACAGCAAACACATGCTCCAGGAGACGGGAGCCTCCGAAACTGGGAAGCCAAGGCTGGGCGCTGCTCCCCTGGCCAGTGCACAGCTCCCGCTGCTGCCGGCCCCGCTCCCTGGGCTGCCCGAGGCCCCGTGCCAAGAATGATTCTCGTCCTGCGAAGTTCAATGGGAGCTGTGTGTTGACAAACTGAGCAAATCTGAATCGGCAAAATTCATTCCTGGCACGGGGACACAGAACTGTGCTGAATGCAAAGGCGCACTGCCCGCTCCGCTGCGCTGGCAGCCGGCTTCTTCTGGCGTAAACACACTTGTCAGAGCTCCCACTAAAGTCAAAGGACACAGGATGAGGCCATTTATTGCCAATTGTTTATAAAACACATCAAAATTAAGGGTTCTATTCTCAAGTCTCTAACATGTAACTACCATCTACGGCCCACTTCATATATGGCATATTACAAATAAAATGGCAATTTATAAATAACGTAGCCCTTCTGTAGAAAGGGAAGCTGTTCTAACGAATGCTAAAGGAAAGAACATAAGTATGAAACAGGCAGAAAGTGACAGGATGATTGTGTACCAAACATTCAGACTCATTTATTAAAAAAATATATTATTAGGCTAAAAAAAAAAAAACAAACCAAAAAAAAAACCCCACCTAATTTCTGAACTATCTTCACCAGGTTATTCACTCACTTTGTATGGTTTATTGGCCTATTCCACTGTCTGATTTTCTAAGCTAGATAAGAGTAAGAAAGGAGTCTTTGCAAGAAATTAGGTCTCAAACTCCTTTTCCTAGACTGAAAAGGGTTCACACAGTCTTTTCTGCACAGATAGTAAATCTATAAGAAGAAATAAACATTTTGCTTTCCACAAGATGAAGACAATCAAACTTGTCAGCTAAATATGACAGGCACTTCTCCTGAGCATACTTAGCTACCTTGTCTGCAAAACTGGGCAGTAATCTATGGAATTGTCTATGGGGACATCCACTTAATCAATTACTAATTTGTAAACTCAACTCAGAACTTTTAGATTCAGTCAATTACACGCTAAGAATCCTGCTGCATATTTTTTTCACATAGAAAATGTGAAGTCTGTTTCAATCTACACGTATGGCCTACTGAAGTGATGTGACTGTGAATTTGAGTTTTACAGCCCTGGCCACTTTATAAATGTCAAGGCTCCTGATCTGCATTCAGTAGGCAAAGACCTACAACAAAGTTCATTTTGACATGGCTGTTCCCCTGGCAATGGCACAGCCATTGGAAGCGTTATGCCTGTGCCCGGGCCATGCTTGCTCATCCTGTAGTGGTTGGTAGTCCATTGTCACTGTTTGTCACACCGGATGAGACATGAGAAAACTGCTGCCTTTCCCCAGCCACCTCAGCAGATTGTTTTCATCCGTTTCACCCCACCAATCCATTTGCAACATCCATCTGGTTCCCATAGCTGGGGATACCGCTGCAGCAAGCCCTGCCAAAGTCTGTCCACCAGCTACGTCATTCTATACCTGATTTTGTCAATCAGCTTTTACCGAGGAGTTATTTGGATAAAACAGCCTCCAAATGAACAAAAACAAGACTGTCTTTATCAAGTAGATTTTAGATTGCTTCTGCAATCTTTGGTTTGCTCTGCAATTAAATTTTTGCCAGAAAATATGTATTAGTTAAGGAGAGTACTCTACAACTCAAACCTAATAGACAACATAATGGTACTACTCAGAAAGCTGCTGGGACAGAGCTGTAACAGCAAAATAATTCTTGCTGGTACGACTTGATCTTTTTGAGCAACCAGAAGAGAAGTATTCTCATGAGCTGAGCTTCTGTTGATTTAGCAGGGTATGTCAGAGCATGAATAAATCTTTATAAACCCAGACAAGACCCACTACTTTATTTACTTCTTTAAAGAACATGCATTTCTACCATGACTCTCACGAATTATGTTAATCACTGCAGAACAGCCAGAAATGGGTCAGAGAGGTGAGACCTGCCTAGCCACCTCACAGATGTTAGCTCAAAAAGCACATGGCCATGACATTTAGCCTTGTCATCACCCACCATTTCATCCACGAGGCATGAATCTGACTTGATGCTCAGATCTGCACAAATGACTGTGGGCAACACTTCCTTTCAGTGTCAAACCAGCACGTCTTTGTGAGATGCCTACCCACTTTGTCCAGTAGAAAAGGACCTCAGCTAAACAATTCTACATGAGTTTATAAGCACACCCAAGAGCTGAGAAGTCAAGCAGAATACAAGCAGATCTGCAGTGACTGCACCATTTCTTACATAAAGCATCTCCATTTTATTTTCCTTCCTTATGGAAGGAAGCTAGGAGTTTACTGTTGCTTTTGTTCAACTCCATCTTCACCTGTGTCTGTCAGAAAATCTGAGACTGAACAGCTGGAATTTATGTGAGAAACTTGTAATTTCTTTCAGTGTTATGCCACATCTGTTGACTTTTATATTTAAAAAATACATAAGGCAGGACTGAATTTAAATTTATGCACAAGAAAGCATGAAACAGATACTCTGAGAAGTGTACACATTTCTGTAGAGAACATCTGATACGCTGTTAAGTATTAACATATAAATTCAGATTGTGTTCGTTACTGCAATAGGTCTTCATGGTTCGAAATGAGCTTGACCTAAAACAAAACATAGCTTTAAACAGGTTTTAACAATGAGTTCCTGAACATAAACATCTTTAAAATGTGAAAGGTGGAGACTTTATAGAACTGGTTAGAGTGGCTGGTTATTTATAATCTAAACTCAAAAGAGAACAGTGCGACTTTCAAGAACACTCATAGAAGTTTTCTCAGGATGCATGCTAGAGAACATGTCTGCCAAAAGACCTCCAAGGAACTCTGAAGAACCCTTTATTCTCCTTTCTAAGGCTTCCATGCAGCAGGGCAGCTTGTTGAACACTTGGTTTTCAACATCCTCCTTTTTCTTCAGAAATTAAGAAGGGAAGACATTACTGATTTGGAAGGGACATAATGTCTAAAAGGACAATGAACAAACTTTCCATACTTTGTTTCTATGTCAGAAAACATTTCCGGTGTTTTTCACTCAAATAATTTTTTCAATATGAAGTATCTTGAGGAAATTAAAAAAAAAATAAATTCAAGCTTCCCTTGTCCTCCAAGGAACAGCAAGTTGTCATGCAGATAAAGCCCTCTGCCAATGAACAGTTCAGTTGGTAACATTTACCAATCACTTCTCCTAGATAATTTTAGAAACATAGCAATATAATGTAAAAACTACGACAAAATAGAGAATTCTGACACTTCTTATTATACTAAACAAGTGAAGGAGACCGCAGTTAAGTAATTATATATGACTGTGAATCTATTAAAGATGGGGCATTTGTTTCTGTCACATCTCTCAGTGCAGCAAACCCAGACTGGGGCTAAAGTGAATATTTAATTAACCAAGTTGGACATGCTACATGGCGCTGATACATAACAAACAATACGCAGTTGTTTTCAACTTGAGACTCGACAAAACGGGGGAATTTGATAGCAAGACTTTTATTTAGAAAGTAAGTTCATTACCAGTTTGTTTCAGCTTCCTACATGGGAGTCCACACTGCCACCGGAGGATGCTTACAAAACCCAGTGCTCAAAAAGCTTGAAGAACAGTGAACCAAGAGGTCACAGCCAGGGAGGTTTGCTCTCAAGCACAGGGCAGCTTTGTCCCTTCTGTTGTTGGGCAGTGTTTTTGCCTGCCTGCCAGCCAGTTCACTGTGACATTTTTGGAGAAGCACCCTGAAGAAGAGCACCATACTGTGCAACACTGGCTGGCAACAAGCGTCTGGGGCAGGAGGTTTCTCGGGATCGGAGTGCCGTGGAAGCCCCAAAGTGAGGGATGGGTAGATGAAGGACTAAGGAAACCTGTGCCATGTGGCAAGAGCCACTGTGCAGAGGAACATAGCTTTGATGGCAACTGCAGAGACAGATGTAAAGGTCAGGAAGAGAAAGTTTAAGTGTCAGAAGAAGCATTTGGTGAAACAAAAAAAGGTACCAAATGTGGGAATTTGGCAATTTGGCAATCAAAACACAAGTCATATAAAGAGGGTAAAAAATGACCAACTGAGAAGAAACCTGTATAAAAACCCCATGATTTTAATGTTTTTAAACAGTTCCTTTTAAAAAGTCTTCTAGAGTCTGTCTTCACTCTAGATAGCACCGAAGGCCAGTGGTGTGACCTCAACTGGTGAACAAAAAATATGAGTGACTTTTCTTAAATGGAAACTAGAACTTGAGTTCATACAGTGCCTTCATACTTACTGAGTTGTGAATTGCTTTAAATACTGGCAGGCAAACAGCCATTATGCACTCAAGAGCTCATACATAATAATACTTAGCATTTTTATAGCTTTTCATCTTCAAAGTGCTTTACAAACAACTCATTAATTTCAACCAATGCACCTGCAAGGTAGATAAATATCTGCACTGTAGGTGGAGAAAGACACAAAGTTCAGTGACTCATGCAAAGCCATGCACAGCACCAGCCCCAAATATCCCTAGCTCCTGGCTCCTAGTCCATGAAGGACCTGAGCCCCACTCTGTGTTGACATCATACCTTCTCTTCAGCCACACAGCTGTAAGAGAACTTGTTTTACTGTGAGGCAGTGGAAGAGTGGCAGTCTAGCTGGAGATGCTCCCTTTTCGAAAGCTGGTAAGTTCCCAAAGACTGCTAGCTCCCACCAGGATCGCCAACCCCAGGAAGTGGGAAGTCCACAAGATGCCAAAGTGAGATTCACAGCATAGATTTTCAAACTGATTCACCACCAAACAGTGAACTGGAAAAGCCTCCGCACTAGCAGAAGCCTCTGCCTCTCTCCCTATTTATTTCTAACTGCTGCACAGACTCCAGAGCAGGAGATTCCTGCAAGTCAGACAACAGAACCCTGAAGCCTGTGGCCTCTGAGTACTGCCACAATTCAAGAAAACAGCTTAACTCCACTGGTGTACTCTAACTATTAAAAACTTGTAATGAAATTTTGCCTTCAAGAATGGTAATTCTCCTCCCTGTTGCTGACTGGAAAAAAAATCTTAATGTGATTATACTGCATGGTAGTACTTTTAACTTTTCTGAGGTTTAAAAATATCTGATATGATTTTTTTTAAACCTCAGAAATACCAGGAATGTCAAAGCCGAAGCAGCTGAGAAACGTGGAAGGTGTGAACAATACAATACCTGTACTGTGCTACAGCAGACTTTATATCCCTTTACACAGAGAAAATGAATAATGACCTTTTAGTAATGACATCTTTATTTCAGATGTTTATTAGTCACTTGATTTAAATATATAAATCTGAGAATCCTTATCTGTTCAGTCTTCACATTTGTGAACCCAGAGCTTAGCAAGTTCTCTAGCCACTGTAGTTCCTCCCTGGGTAAATGGCTCATGTTTAAAAATATAAATCAGTCAGGCAAACTGTTATAATAACAGAAAAAGAAACCCCACTTTTTCTTAAGATATCAAAGAAAAAAGTCTCTCTACCAGTAATGGTACAATATGTTAGTTAAGCAAACTTGAGCAGTAAAAGATAAATGAATGGCAGAAATGTATGTAGCTAAAAGAGCTCAGCCCGCCTGCGCAGTTGACCTGGGTATAAAAGATAGAATAAGAAGAAAGAAGCAGCCTTTAATTACTCTTCCCCAGCTTACTGTTTTAAACTTATAAAGAAAAAAAATAACAAGGCCACATAATCTAAAACAACATGAAGAAACAACTCCTGATCACTAAGCAGAACTTGTAAGTTCCCCACATTTAGAAGACTTTTAAGCTTACTATTTCATTGATTTAAAGTGAGCTTGTGTCTGACTGCCAACACGCTTTTAAAAAAAATACGTCAAATCTGCAACTCCCGATGAAAATAAAGGCATATAAGAGCAAACTAAAAATAAAACATACAGGAAATGCAATTAAATTTAATTACATTGAACACTAACAATCATTACGCAATCATAAAAAAAATTCTACAAACATTTTCTAAATTAAAAAGTCCACCATAATATTCTACAGCTAAGATAATATGCAATCTTTATATAATGCAGTTTTTCCAACAGAACAAACAGAGTAAAGAGCAGCATGCAAGAACAAAATTAAAATATCCAATTGTATCCACTCTCCTTTAGAGAGAATCTCCTTTAGAGATTTTTTTGGCTTCCAAACTCTGGAAGCCTAAAAATGCTGATGCAGTAAAAAACTACCCAATATCGTAACAGCAATGCTGCAATATTTTTTGTTATTTTTTTAAATAACTCATCCCTTCATTTGTACACAGTAATAAAGAGATGTCACAGCAACTTGTGTCTCTGAGTGCTCCATTCTTTCCTGCTTCTGTTTTCAGGGTAGGTTAGAAAGAATCTTTTCTCCTAATCATCAGCAAACCAGTACCAGATTTCACTTCTGGTAAATTATGCTACCCATCAGTACAAGGCAATGCTACATAAGAACAACAAAGAAAATAAAAAAAGCAAGAGGCAAGGTCTGAACACAGTTTTCTTTCAATTCCCTTGGGAATCATGGTTCTACAGGTCTTGAATTCCCAGGCAGAGGGGATCATGTTCATCAGTTATGGCAGCTCCTCTGGGCCTAAGTCCAGGTAGACTGCTCGTCTAAACTTGATGAAATATAGGCGCCATCAGGTAACAGCAGTGGTCAGGGAGACTCCAGAAATGTGTAACTGAAAACTAAAAAATGAAATTAAAACAAGGCTGTAGCCAAACAGCCTCTTTCTACAGGATGCAATAACTGTAAGGCAGAGAGTTTACAACATACAGATTGCTCCTTATATACATTCTCTTGCCTTTTCACAAAGATAATATGAAAGTTGGATTGGGCAGCAAGCATATTTTAACAAACACTGATTTTACATGGAAATGTTTAGGAAAGAAACCACTGTGACAAACACACATGGCTTGAATAGACAAAACATTAAAAAAAGTCCATGTCCTGTAACCCACTTTCCCTCCCACAACATTACTTCAAAATATTTTCAAATTAAATTTTAATGCTAATAAGTACTGCTAGATCAACAGCACTGGGATGTGGTGTCTAGAAGCACTGCAAGCTACCCATCATGGCACATCACCATGTCAAACTGCCAAAGAGAAGAAGAGGCAGCAAGGCTCTCACCAGATGTGCATTTTGAAGTGCTATAGGAATGTGCTTGTTTGGGTGTGAAGAAGGAAGAAGGAACAAAAAAAAAAGGGAGATTATTCAATCCCCAGTTGATAAGATCATTGTAACTGGGTGTCCTACAGATGGTTTTAGCACAGAAAAGGCCTTTTCAGACTGCATACATGATCAAACACTACTTTGAAATCACAGAGTGCACTGGACCAGCAGGACTGTCACTGAAGAAGGCTCAAAAGCTCCTAAGCTTTTGCTTAAATTTCCTCTTGATTCACAACTGTCACAATCAGAACATCACGTCTGCTACATCCGAATATCACGGAAAGGAAAACCAGCTGAGATTTCACAACACAGACCTCCATTGCAGTTTTAGCACCAAAAGGTTCAAAACCAGCAGTAGCTTGTCTTCAAGGTGACTTCAGCCAAAATTCACATCTCTTCAAAATAAAAGAAAGAAAATACCACGACAACATAGAAATATTTTTCGGTAGCCTCAACTTCACACTCCAACTATAGCTATACATAGAAAGCCACACAAGAAATAAGGGTAAGTGTGCCATACTGGCTCAATAGGGTTTCCCCTGCACAGTTAGAAAACACCCGTGACACACAAATCCCAAACTTTAAAGATATGTGGCATGTTGTTTTTATGTGCACCCTAAATTCAGCTTCTGGTCTAGGTAGGGTAATACAGTGCAAAAACTTGAGTAAAATTAATTCTATATCTAAATCTAGAAAGCCACTTTACCTATGTCCACTACTACAGTGCGTTTGCCTGGTAGCTTAGGAGCAGCAGGCACTAGGGCAGGCTCAGGCCCTGTTTCATCCTGCTGATGCTGTGCTGCCACAAAACCCTCCAGAAATTACTCCCTCAGCGCTAGAGTTTCTCCATCCATCAGCTCGTGCTCATGATTTCAGCCCCTTTTGTCTGCCTTAGCTATCTGCACTGTGAGCTCTCAGAGGCAAAAAAAATGTTTTACTACATGTTCACAGGACATTTGATCCTGTGATTTTAGAGAGTGAAGCTATCTGCTCTAAAAGACAAGGTAACTCACTATTTGAGACCCAGAGTTTCTTTAAGAAATTATTTCTTTAGGAAGGATTCAATCCTTCATTCTTTCTCCTCAAATGCTATATATTACTCAAAACAAGCTTAGAGACCACCAGAGATCTGCATTAAGTAACAGAACATGCAAGGACCAAATAGCCAGACACTTCACAGTTTGATTCTGCACACAGGCTTGCAGGATCATCTTCCAGAATAGATTTTAGGAGCCTGTATTTTTGTTCCCTTTAATTTAATCTCTAAAAATTGTGACGTGCTATCCTTTATTTCACTGGTTTGCTGTATGAGTATAGAAGAGGTTAAATCAGTTATTTGGTTCTTTGCAGAACAACACTAAGATTTGTGTGTGTTCGTTAACACTGCATTTGTGAGCCTGAAGAGCAGAAGACTGAAGCAACACCTAAAGGAGAGACAAAGTTTGTCTTCTGTGCTGCCCAGAGGCAGCACTGAAGTGCGTATCTTGAATTAAAATCACAGACATGACTTTCCATTTTAGACTTTCCACCCTGTTACAGGGTATTATGTTGAACCTTTGCTTCTACATCTGCAGCCAGGCAAGGAAATTCCAGACAAGGACAACAGACTCTGGCAGGCAATGTAGACGTTGTGCATGCAAACAGTCCTCGCTCACAGATATCCCCACGTCCAACTGTGAAGACAGAGACAGCACTGTAAAATCCACTTTGGAAACACATCAGCAAGACAACTCCCTATGATGGGGCATCCCACTTTCTTGCTAGAGTCATTCCCAGAGCTTTCTGGTATTTTCATTCAGGGTCAGTAGCCTATGCACAAAGCTGGACAATGGCCCTTCAGTGAATCACCACACCAGGGCAGTGAGCTTCTGCAGAATGGTGGAAAAGTCTGAGTTCTGTGATAGGAATGGAAAGAGGAAGCAGCTCTTTTCTGCTTAGAGAAAGCTCCAGGTGAGCTTTAAGGAAAATTCTGCAAAATGAAAAGTGATACGTGCAAAATACATTTTCAAAGAAGGTCAGTTTTGCCTGAAGGATTATGGCTAGGCTTACTTTCCTGAACTTCTGGCATGTGAAAATGTACCTGTCTAATAAATTTATCACAGACTAAACACTGGCAGATACAGGACACTGCCTGGGACCTGGGCAAGATTTAAGGCATGCAGAGCAGAGAAAGCATTTGCAAAAGGTTGAAATTAAGTACTCTTCAGGAACTTGTAATTAACTTTGTCTCTATGTGGATTTTAGCTGTAACCACAATGGTGACGCCCTGGTGCCAGGTCAATGGGCACCTTCCTACAAAGGAGAAAAGACTTCTTAGTCTGAAATGAAGGGCTACAAGAGTAGGTGTGGGTCAGTAAAGCTGTTGATGTGGCAGAAAATGTTGATTTTCAGCAGCTGTCCAGGACATCTGCTAATGACTTCTCTTCATTTAAAGGCAATCTTAGCTAATGCTGAGAAACCTAAGCTCACAGAGAAACCACACCCTACACACCCACCCACAGCCAGAAGTGGTAGATCTTGTACAAAAAAAAGACACACTGTGCTGCCAACCATACATTATCTCTCAACTGAGAGAACAATTAAACACTTTATTGAAAGGGGAATATTTTTTCTCTCGTGCCTCAAACCGTGAAAGTGCATGTCTTCCCCAGAGCTGCTGCACAGTTGAAATGGGAATAACTCCTCGCCTCCCTGATTATTTTCAAGACAGGGATGAAACCACCTTAGGATCACTTAAAAAATGATAAAAGTGTACTACAATCAAATGGTTTGAACTTCCACCATGCATCACTTGCAGCTCATAATGCTAATGTTAAATTCTGGAGACATGAGTCTGTCTACAAATTAATGGAAAATGTGAATTAATATTTTCCCCCAGCTAATTGCCCAACTCATATATTGCATAGTGCAGACAAGCACATTTCATCTTGAAAACTCTCTTGCACAAGTTTTAAATAACTTTTTCTCATTGCCAAAAAAAAATCAGAATTACAAGAAGTATTAAATTGTAAGTCTGGAATACCAGGAAACAGTCAAGTCTCCCCAAAACTGTTACCTGTATACTCTATGGTTAATTTTTTAAAAAGCATTAGCTTAAAAGTATTGGAAGTTGCTATAGGCAAGGATTAATTGTTTGAGTTGTACATTTCTGAATTTCTTTTTAACAGTGAGGAAAATACAGATGAAGAGATACTTCTACCATTTGAATATTAATAGTGCTAAGAAGACTTATGATTCATTCTTAACACAAGAATAGTATCTAGTAAGCTGAAATTTGTGGTTAAATATTCTTATCACAGAGCAAGCTACAACGATTTTAAAAAAGAAATATAATTTCTGTTTCACAATGCACCATCAGAAAGATGGAAACACTGATTCAGTAGCATATGGCAGTAAAAAAAATCTGAAATGCATACTTTGATTTCAGGGAAGAAAAAAGAAAATCACCTAATTTTGAGTCCCTTCACCTCCTCTTAGAAATACTGAAAAGTCTGAATTTTGTAAAGCCACGAGCATTACCAAGGTCTGCCGATTAAAAAAATGCAAGAAATGAACTGTATCAGAAACACTGCTCAGTAAAAGATTCAGTAAAGCAGGTACTTTACTTATTTAATCACTTCCCAGATGGAGACCCCATAGCACACTTTTGTACAGTAACACGCAGAGTTCAACATAAAATGGCAATTTAAAAATTGATTAGCAGCTTTACCATCCTAAATGGTAAAGCGATGTGTGACCAGAAAGAAAAACTATATAAAATTACATGTCTGCACTCTATCTAGAGCATGTAAACCAGATAACTTCATATTGCCTCAGTCTCTTGCTATGCTGTCTTTTATTAGTCCAGCTAATGTTTCTAACTCGTGTAATGCTTCAGAATAGTTTGATGATTTTCATATAAATACCCTGCTGGAGAAGAGTTTATTATTCCTTTAACATATTCAATTTCAGCTAACTTAACTATGAAGTATAGACAATACTCAACCATGCATTACTGACAAGGCTTGTGAACCAAACTTGTGACTTATAGGGCCCAAAAAAGAAAAAAATAGAAAAAA
>VZRQ01018915.1:339940-367324 GCA_013397975.1 Machaerirhynchus nigripectus | reverse complement strand
AAAAAAAAAAAGAAAACCAAACCAAACCCCAAATCATTTCTGATGAGACTCAGCACTTCTGGGCAAACTTGAAAGTGTGAGGCTTTGAAGCTGTACTGTAACAGAATGAACTCCAGCTATGTCTCCCTGCTTTCATAATAATATAATTACATAATAATAATAAAAAATTATGTATTTCCTCCTCATTTTACTAACAGAGGGGAACAAGTAACATTCTCAGAAAAATTTTGAAAACAAACATCTCTAAAAGGCTCTGTAGTTGTAAAAGAAGAAGCATCTCACAACATCTCACATTCTGTGGTGCTGGAGACAGCTATAGCTTCGAGCCGGGTGCAGTTTCCAGGTTCCCCACTGAGGAGCATGCGGATGGATTCCCAGTTCCACAAGGGGCTGAACAAGGCAGCTCAGCCCCTTGCCAAGCAAACGGCCAGCCTGGGAACACAAACTACATATCAAAGGGATGTATCACACCCCGTCAGTCTATATTGACTTGACTTTAAAAACCTGGCCCACAGTAAGTCACCAAGATTATTACAGCATACGTCTTCATTGTTAGGGAAGAAAGATCAGGAATCAGTTATATCAGTATTTAACACAATAAGTAACTCATTTTACATGGGATGTCTTCTCATCAATTATTTCCTTGTGGCTCTAAGCCCTGAAATTTCATTACAAGAAATTAGGGGCTTCTACTCTACAATAATTTACCTGTATAAAATAAATAGATCTGTAAGAGATTACTATGCTTTAAATCATCTAAGATAGAATTGTAGATATAAATGCAGTTCTTTCATGTCTTCTACTTTATTACCAATAAAGTATCCCAGATGCAATTATTATAACACCTGAAACTGTGATAATATCTAATTAGACCATTTACAAGACAGTGAACCAGCACACAATCCATACAATTTCTAACTACGAACTGTGACAGTGACTTGACGTGTCTGTGTGCTGGATGTTTCCTAGTTTTCTTTTACAAAACAGTAAATTCAATTCACACTCCTATGCATCACCGGTAAAATTCTTTTTGAATACTCTTCAATAAAAGGTGACAGCTAAAAAGTACTACAACTTCAACCTACTGCTAGTCCACTCTGAAATGTAGCATTCAAGCATGCAGAATTTCACAAAGGTTTGTGGAAACCACTCACACCCTAACAGAGTTGTGTGCCTTCTTGGGTTGAAAATGTTTGAATTCTGACATTAGCTAGGCAGAGACAATTCAAATAATTTCCTCATATGACTACTGAAAAGTACTTTTTAACTTCCTAATATCTTTCAGTCAATTAATTTTCTTTTTAAAATATAATAAAGAGGTTTTTTTAGGCTAGCCTAAGTCCTTCTGATATGTGGAGGAAGCATTTAACCAGCATACAAACTTCCAAGATCTCTGCTGCTTCAATGCACTTATGTAGAAGCAATCCATAATAAAGCTTTCATAATTTATAAAAACACAACATCAGCTATACTGAAAAAAAAACCCCAACAACACACAAAAGAGGCTGTAAAAAAGTAATTTTGTTCAATTTAGGTAAAACAGATACCCTTAGGTGAACAGAAACCTAATTTAAATTACTTTTGTCTTTCAGTATTTGCAAATTAAATTATACTGAACTGTCCAATTCGGGGAAAATCAGATTTAGTTTAATCAGTCTTGTCTTAACTATGACAGTTTCACTTTCTCAAGTCTCTGTAAAAGCATATCCCCTAGGGAAGCTGAACAAGGTTTGATGCCTGAAGGGAAGATAGGAAGGCTTACCAAATTTTATTCGCTTGGTTCTTTTAACTGGATGACAGACATTGTGTTTTGAAGTGCGCACGGGGCTGAAGACGGATGTAGGACATGGGCACAAAACCGTCGCTTGTGAAAAGTTATGTGGCAGAAAAAGTGCTCTTTAGGGAACCTCAGGGCACGGGGGACAACGGGCCCTGAAAAGCCATTACACAGACGGGCATGCCAGCAGGTAAGAAGTTCTGCAGTTGAACGGGTTGGCAGAAGAAACCCGTAGACTTATGTCAGATTACTTCAGCAGCAAAAATCACCACAGCAAAACTAGAGCAAAACACTCCCGCAGCCCCACCGCATCGCGGGGGCCCCGGGACGGCGGGAGCTGCCGTGTGCCGGCCCCACGCTGAGCACAGCGCCGGGGGAACACGCCTTAATAGAAGCCGAGACTTGACAGCTGCGGCCGCTGCTGTGAGGCCCCGCCGCCACACGCCGCCCCCCGCCCGGACGCCTTCGCACGCCCCGGCCGGAGGAGGACTCTCTCGCAGCCCTCGGCAGGCGCGGCGGCGCCGGGATCTTTCGCTCCTCAGTTTCAAAGCGAGCCCCAACTGAGCAGCGGCGCGGCGGCCGGCGAGAAGGGCAGAGCGGCGGCCGGGCCGAACCCACGCCTCACCCCGGCGGCGGCGCGCACTCACCTCCGCTCCGCAGCGCGCGGGCGGCTCTGGGCACCGCCATGCTGCCCATGTGAGGCGGTCACGTGGCCGTGTGTGGCGGCGGGCCGGGAGCGCCCCCTTCCCGCCCACGGCCGGCGCGAGCGCGGGTTGTGAGGGCAGCCAGCCCGCAGCGCGCCGTGCCCGCCCGCTGCCCGCGGCTCCTTGGTGCCCGGGGGTGCTGCTAATTGCCCTTCTATACGGCCCCCAGGCTGCTCAGCTCGACAACATCCCTAGCGGGAGTGGTGACTGCTTCTTCCGCCAGCGACAGACATGGCAGTGAGACACAACTGCCGAGAGTGGGACTCGGTACTATTCCATGAGTGCTGGAGCTACCTCATAATTCCTTTCGGTTAAAAAATAAACAAAACCCAACCAAACTAACCAGCTAAGCAAGCAAGCAAAGAAACATCACCACCTTCCCCCCCAAGTTCTACTTTTGTGAATAAAATATGAACTACTCTTTATGAGCTAAGAGGGGATCTAATTAATGCAAAGAAATACCTCGAAGGCAGGTGCCAAGAGGATGGTGCCAGACTTTTTCAGTGGTGCCAAGTGACAGGATGAAGAGCAATGGCCATAAGCTAAAACACAAGTTTCACCTCAACATGAGGAAGAGCTCTTCGTTGAGGGTGGCAAAGCACTGGAGCAGGCTGCCCAGGGAAGGGCTGGAGTCTTCCTCTCTGGAGACATTCATAACCCACCTGACTGCATTGCAAAATGTAGAAGTAATACAAGTATCCTTTCTTACATCCTCACACACATGTAGCGATCTTTGTATCCTTACAGAGACGCATGTGTACACACACTGTGGTAACCTGTGGGATAAGTAAGTAAATTGTCAAATGAGAACTGAGGCTGTTTAGCTCCAATTTATTTACCTCCTGGTACAGCCATTAATGTACAAGTTTTATGATTTAGTTAAGAAGAATAGACTCAAAGGCCTAGGCAGATGGGAATGCTGAGTATAGTTACCTACAGGTACTTTGGAAAAAATACCTAGAATGTATGAACTTGAAAGTTACACTTCAAGCATTTCCGATTTTAAGGAACAAATTTCAAGTGTTCTCTGATCAAAAAATATGCTGTGATCCTCTTAGACTTTGCTAGTAAAAGCGCATCTCTTAATCAGCTGCCACAGCATGATAGGCAGCCTATCATCTAGCTTATGTCCAGACCACACAGTAGTTTAAAGATCAATACAATATCTTGCAGTGCCTCCAAAAAAGAAAACATTCCACTTCTTATAGCCACATTCTGCATGAACTAACATATTTCATCATCATTATTCAGTGAGGGGAGAATGATAAGATTTTCACAGAAATAAAGATATAGAAATAAATGTAGAGAAAGCATTGCTAAGCTGATCAGTTACACCTCATGAGCACCATTACCCACTGCTCTCTGGTGAGAGGTATACACACATTTCATTTGCAGGGACGAAATGTGCATGTCTTCACTTTGTTCCTAATTCTACAAGGTAGTATGATCTTTCAGGAGTTTGAATTGCATTAGGCATCATTTTATCCTCTTTTGTATCTTGGCAAGGCTTTAGGAATCGAGACACTCAACCACTAGTTCTGTAACAACAATGTGCAGTGTAAAGGAATCACACATTCTGCTGCTTGGCCTAAGCAACTATATATACTCTTGAGTGGGTGTGCTTGTGCTTAAAGAGAACAGCACACTTCACATGAAAGTATCCATGTATGATGAGTAATTCACCATGTTTTCCTCAACTGTCACTAAAGGAGAGAAACAGAGAGCTCTAAGGTAGCCTAGTCTCACCTTTCTTATTTGAGTCAGCAACTATTTCCTACTCAGGAGAATGAGGCTACTGTTAGAGAAAATGAAGTGAGTGCTTGGCTTTTGTCTGCAACTGTAAGACCCAAATTCCTTATAGTAACAGCCTGAAAATTGGTTGATGGCATAACAAAATGGAGGCAATTCCAGTTATGCCACTACCACCTTTGTAATTACCTTGTCCTTAAGTGTCAGGCTATTTCACAAATACTTGGAGATACTGGCTCATGGTTAAATTGGACCAATTCTTTTTGCATGCCAGAAAACAAGAGGGGATGAATCAAATTACGATCAATTACATTTCAAGCGAACTGTGTAATTTTTGCAGTCTCTGGATGAATCTTAAATCTAACATTAGTCATTTTTCAGTAGTCTCTAATTTATGCTTAGATGCAGGTTTTCTCCTTTTACTAAGAAATATAAACAAAGGATATAGTTTTTGGGGCCTTTATAGCAGTAAAATGGGGATGAATATCTCTGAAAAGAGAGATGATCCTAACAGAGCAAACCTGAAAAAATCACACTCCACTGTGTTCGAGTTCTGTCACCAAAAGAAAATACATCACTTTCTTCTTCATGTCTATAACTGTCTTTTGGTTACATCTGACAAATCCCCTGAAATGTTTAAGATGAACAGTGATGTCTCAAGCTGTCCTGAGCTTCAGGTTGAGAGGCAGCATTGGAGAAATCACTCTTCAGCCCAGGGTTTATTCAACATGTCTGTGTGAAAGACTCTCCTTCAAGAATATTTTGCATCCCATCTCACTTAAGATTGGTTCTGTGCTGTCACAGCCACCAAGCACTAAATGTAGAATCTCAACTTTATTTCCTCCCAAAATTGGGCAGCTGATATTAAGATAAGCAAAAGTGTGCTAAAGAAGACACAAAGCTATGTTTTCACATGCAGTTTTCAAAGCAGTCTGTAACAGCCTGTAACAGTTACTTCTTACGTACACATGAAGTCTTATATAGAGCAATATAGAAACATGCTTCTAGTTTAAGTATAGCAGCTGGATACTTCTGAGGTTAGGCTTAGACTTTCCTATCTAAAATTGTCTTAAAAGACGATTTAGGTCCACTGCAGCTTTTGCTGATACGGCTGGTGCTGTTTGGGTCCTGCTCTAATCACAAATAGGTGTTCTTTTCTCAGCACTGATGTTCATCTGATCCAGGGTCAGACAGTTTGGAGCCCTGAACTTGCAAAAACCCAGAAACCTCCTACATCAGTGATACAAAATACATATAACCAGGTAAAGCTACAACAAATAAAATTTACATCACAGCTCTAGGGAAAGAAAAACAACATATTTACAGGTGCCTATCATATTAAATTCATCTAGCCAAAGATTTTCTCTTTTCCATGAAACTATGAAGTTTTAAAACACGAACACCCCATATAGCTCAGAGAAAAGTCTACCTAGAAGAAAGGGAAGCATCTAAAAATAGCAGCTATTGAACATGTAACACCTTCCTTATTGCCCTACCATTTAGAAACAAAAAAAGGGACGTCAAGCTCTTCTCATTGATCTAGATTTTCTTTACGTTTTATCTCTTCAGCTCAAACTGTGCAACAACCACAAATGGAGCACATACCTCCTGTGTGAGGAATGTTTACAGCATTACATGTTCTTTATTTACTAAAGAAAGAAGCTAGTGCTACTCTCAGAAAAAAACAGTGCACAGTACTGCTCCTGCTATATGGATTTTTTGTAAAGGCAAAGAGGGAATTCTGAATCCTATTCCCAAGGCTTTGTCTTCATTGTGTCATGACCTGAGAGCCCTCCAATTTGGGTGCGAGCGTTATATATGAAATGAGCTTTGAGGAGGCAAAGTAGGATTTTTTTTTTGTCCTTTTCTCTATGCCTCTAGTCTGGAGAATAAAAATATTTTGAACATGGAAATCTGAAAACTGTTAGATTAATGATCCTTTATACACTAGCTTGTACCATTCTAGATCTAAAAGGAAGCTCAGATGCAGAGTGTGTAATCTTGTTTCTTGATATGTGCATTACTGAAGGATTTAGCACAAGGAACAAAGAACCTGGTAAGCATGTATTTGAATGAGTAGCTATGAGTAGAAACTGGTATTTGTATTATTTTTCCTTTTACATTGTTAAAAAGATGAGTGATAGGAAGGCAAGCTCATTCCTACAATTTTCCCACCAGTTATAAGCCAGTATGGTGGCAGATAGCATGCCCTGCCTGAGCTGAGCTTGCATCTATTTGTATTGCTTTATGTAATAGCCTTCCATTTTTAGTGGCTGCACGAAATTTTTAGCCTCACAATTCCAAATACTGTCACTGGTGTGGTTAACTGCCTTTTGTAAATGAAATGTTTTAATAGAAAGAACTCAGGGTTAGATTGAAATCTTTCTGATCACTGGAGAAAAGAGCATAAACCAGCTGAAATTACTGACAGCATGGGGAAAATATTTCCAATGACTTTCGGCTGGTTTTTTTTTCAGACAACAGAAATATCTGCAACACATACTTGCTTATGAGATTCAGATGTTAATATTTTACTATGCTGTCTTTTTTCAACTTCAAGTCCAAGTTATCCTAGCAAGCAATGTTTCACAAAGCAGTAGCGTTACAGAACAATTTTAAATTCGAAAGCTGAAACTCCAAGGTTTTATATGATAGGCTTATCAATGTAACAGGTATTTCTAGTTCTAACAGTTTGACACTTAAAAAAGCAGGTCAGAACTGACACTGTGAGGAAAGGTAAAATGGCAAAATATGCAACATAAGATTTTCAAGCTTTCTAGTGTCTGACAGTCATAAATATGATAAAGGAGAAGCATAAAGAGCAACAAAGTCTCAGTGAGAGACAAAAGAAGGAATTGGAAAAAATCTATATAAGCACACACAAATCCTTCATACAGACATTATGGGCTGCTTACCCTCCTGCTGACATTGCAGAGAGACAATAGGTCAGTCTTGAATTGCCTAAACTGCCACATAGCAGCTTTGTGTGTTGGTTCATAGGAGGCAAAGACAGTTGCTGCCCAAGACACTTCCAGCAACACACAGATCTTTATTCCCCCAACTACAGCAGTTAGTGTCCTTCAAATCCTGCAGCTTGTGGTAGCTTGCTGTCTCAGTTCTGAAGCTATAGGTATTCTGTTATATTTCTTGAGATTATTAGTTTTTGAACAAGAAGTTTTTTCTTAGTATCTGCAGTAGGTAACTTTTATGTTTCAAAATACCTGAAAGGGAACAGTTTGACCCACGTTTCTGAACATAAAACACTTTTCAGAGCTTTATTTACCTCTTAGGACAAAATTTTGTATTAGCACCAGTGACGATAGCTTTACATTGGAATAAAACCTTGTGTCTGCCAATTGACCTAAATTCACTATTTTAGGTACCCTACTGAATTTTCTTGAAGTAGATTCACTGTTGCCTTGGCTGGACTTGTAAGTGATGGAAGGGCAAACCAACATCCTGATGCCAGAAGCATCTACAATGAAAAACTTTGTAAATATACTTAGGGATGTTATGGACATTCTGAAAAGAATATTCAAATGTAAAAAACTCTCTGAAATGCTTTATCAGTATGTTGTGCAAAGTTGAAATTTGAGTGAAGTGACTGAAGAACCTGGATTTTACCAAAATGCAGAAAGTCACATAAACCTATTATTAATAAGACTATTATTAGTGTTCGCTTTAAGTTTCTGTTAGCTAGTAATAACTGAAAAGAACAATAGCAGCTTAAGAAACCTAGGATAACAGATTAAGTATTTGAACAAAAATATTTTTAATCCAGGATTACTTTAGCATTATATTGTGCCCAGAATAGGAGAGGGCTCCAATAGCATTCAGCTTCAGCTATCCAATTCTCATGCTCCCAACATCTACAGTGAAAGAGTTGCTACTAAGCCGCAGTGTTGATTTGTCAGCTCACAAATCCACACAATTGAACCCCTCCAATATCTACCTGAAATTCCATACAGACAGCTGTTAGTAGTTCACAGGTCTTCTCAGCATGCAAAAGTCAAACAACACTAGTTGTGTAGTACACCACAAAGTATTTGTTCAAATATAGTAGGAGGTTCCTGTTCTTAATTACGTTAATACAAACATTACACAAAACTTATTAAACTCTTATAAATAGTATTAAACTTTTTATTTCACAGTATGATTCACTGAACAGCTGGAGTTGCTGCTGTGTATACTTCTGAGACAAGCATCCTGCAGTTCCCTTGTAGGTGAAATTTCTTGTTCTGTTGATAATCATGAACAAAATACCCAGACTGGCAAGCTAGGGCTTTGTCTAGTAGAATCCTGAGGTCTGGGTATTTAGTAAATTTTACCATGAATGCATAGTCTCTAAAATGTTATCTTGAACAGGTGCAGCCCACAAGCCTACTGAAGGAAACTGGCATATGCCCCCCAAGCAGTGTCAGAAGAGCTGTTGCAGTTTTCTAGCTGTCCAACAAGATTATTGCCTCCTTCTCTTTGCCAAGGGAAAGGATAGTCCTGACAGTTAAGACCACTTCAGACAAAGTCAGCAGGGCTAGGTTAATTTGCTGATGAAGATTGCTTCAGATAATTGGCTTAATTTACTGTAATGGATTAGGGTGTACTCACAAGGTCTTTCCTGGCAGCAGAGCTGCAGAAGCTGTAATCTGCTGCAGGATGGAAGGATTCAAAGTTTCTAGAGCTCTAAGAGGCTGTTTATTCCTGTTTTTCCTGCCAAGAAGTTTTGCAGTTCACAGACACATCCCAGCATCTTAAGTGTTCCCAAGACCAAACTGGAATGAGAAACCACTAAAGGAACTGGAAGCACTAGTTCCAACTCTTTCAACTGTGTCAACATAAAAAGAAAAAAAAAAATCTGGTATGTTATGAAAAAAGAAATCTGCCCTCATCACTGTGTGACAGAAGTTTCACTATCCATGAATAGCAAAAGGAAATTGTGATTAAGAGGCAATTTTGTGCTTTCTGGCTCAGTAATTTCTTAAGTGGGCAAACAGCCCATTAGGCAGTGTTTCCTCTTGCCAGTCCTACAGTTTCTTAAATGGCTTAAGCTCAGGGAGTGTTAGTGCAGGCTGCCCCAGAAGCACCACAAGTATCCTGGACCTCTATGCAGGAACCAAATTTAAGCACAATTCTTCAGTTCAGCTTTCCCACTTCTGATATATCACCAAGATCTGAATATGTTCAATAAAAAACCAAAACCAACCAAAGAAAAAAAACAAACCCCAAGTTCCCCAACTTAACCTCAGCATTACTACTACTATCAGGAAAGGTCTTTTAACAATTGTTACTATTGATTAGTAGATTTGGATACTACAGTAGATGAAAAACGTATCATACATACAAGATATCCTAATCTAGAATTAAAATTTCTAAAAATAATTTAATAGAAAATACAAAAAATTCCACAGGTTCTAAATATTTAAAAATTTTTTCACTTCCTCCACATCACATCAGATAGTGGACAACTGTCAACCTACAAACTCCAGTTTTGAAAGCTGGACCTGAATCCCATGAGGACCATCAAACATGGTTAATAAATTTCAATGATCCTTATTCAGATCGAGTTCTCTGAAGTCTGAACCAGAAAAGGTAACAATTTATTCCTTTGAGGGAGGACTGACAGGATATTTAAGAACTAACCTCAGGTCTGAGAAGTAATGGATAGCAGAATAGAATCAAGGAACTATATAAAGGCACTTACTTCCTACAGATTTATGTTTCTTTCACCAGTAGAAGTGCTTTTGGAGTCCTCACAAATTCTTGGCTGGTTCCCCAACTGTGAGGTACCTTCCTGAAAATCACAAACCTGAAAACTTGGGCGTTTCAAAAAAGAATGTGCTTGAGGCACTTTAGAGGCTTAAAGAGAATGGGTCTGTTAGCTTCCAGCAGCAGGATCTACTTTTAGCAAAGGGTAAAGAGTCTGTACACAGGAAACACCCAAGAGACCACAACACCAATCTTGTAACCTGCTCGTATGACATTAAACCTGCACAGGCGCTACACCATACAATAGGATCCAAGGAGAACAGCCCAAGGAGAATCAGGTTTGGAGAAATTTAAGAGATTGCTTAGATTTATATATTAACTTGCTATACAAGTATATATTAAGTCTTGATCAAAACAAAAGAGTAAAAGAAAATTCATACAATTGAAGTAACATTGCATCTGAGAATCTACATTGTTTATTTCATCAAGAAGTGCCCCCAAACCTAAAGTACAACATTTTTAAATCTACAACACAAAAATAGAAAATATTCAAAATGCACAGAAACACAAGTCACCTTTAATGTGATTAAAACGTCACATGAGATTTTTTGCAGTTAAGTGGCAATTAAGGATGTGCTTTACAACACTGTATAGATATCTGCAAGTTTCCTGTACAGGTAGGATCCTCATGCTTGTGCAAGTCGTTCTAGGACTCTTCGGTAATCTGAAACAAGCTGTTGGAAGCTCTCTTCTAACTGTTCACGTTGCAAGTTTAGGTCTATTTGGTTCAACTGATTAGTCATCTCCTCTGGTCTTAGACACCTTCTCATCTTGGCAAGTTCTCTCTGTTTTTTCTAAGCAATCAAACAAATAGTAGTTTGAACACAACCAATAATGATCAAGAATATCGTATTTCATTAAAATTTATTCCATTTCAGTATCTAGTTCTTTAAGATGCCCCTAATCCCAAGAGAAGCAGTAACAACGTTTAATTAGTACATTTGTTCTGTTAAAGGCTCATAGTTTCTGTATTGCCAATGAGCTAGCGAGGGGAAGAATGGTTTCAAATTTTGTTCCTTAACCAAACAGATCAGGTCTAACAGTACACCTACTACTGAGGATGTATGGCATGAGAAACTTGACTGTGGAAATCTGACCAGGATATTTAGTCCTACACTGACATTAATTACACTGGTGTCCCATTATGTGACTGTTCAGCCAACTAATTTCCCTCTGACTACCAAAAATTAATTTTCGGCCTCCAGTACACAGAAAAGTTTCACAAATTCCTACAAATTATTCAAGTTACCAGGGACTAGCACTAACAGCACTGAAATGCAGTAAGATTATTTTTGTACAGAAGATGATGAATTGTCCTTGCTCTGTCACAAGTGATTTTTACCAGTTTCTTAAAAACACCTCAAAATTTTGTATTTCCTTTACCCAGATATACTTTTATACAGCTGATACTTATTTCTGAACTACTCAGTTCTTCAGGTACTTTCCATTCTTCAGCTTTCTCTTGCTTTGTAAAAGCAGAATATAATTCAGCATTTCATTTAAAAAAAAGCATTATGTACACCTGGTATTTTACCAATGAATCTTTGCAATACCTAGGGAATCAATGTATTGAAACAACAAAATTTCACCAAATTATTCTGTTTCTAACAGTCTCAAAATCTAAGTCCTTCTGTGCTCTAATTTTACACTTATCTCTCCAAGGAGTGTTTGTTTTCTTTCTGTGATTGATGCTGAGGGTCAGGAGAGAGGAGTGGAAACTACAGTAAACCATAAATAAGTAAGACCAGAAAAACTTTTATAATCTCCCCAAGACTCCACAGACAGGCAAAGTTCAGTTCAGAAAAGGAGGTTCCGTACTTAAGTCCTGATGAGGCCTTCAAGCACATTTCTGGCCAATAATCAAGAAACCTTTCCTCGTTGAAAGGATGTGAAAAGCAGCATAGATGTTTAAATTTTAGATTCACATTAGCTCTGTGTAGTCAGAATGAGTAAGGTACTCAAAACATATGATCAGCTGCCCAAATGAAAATAGAGATAACTACCTTCTAGCCAAGCTTCTGTCACTAGAAAATGAAAGCTTTATTCTAGAATTCAAAGTTTGCCTAATTAACAGGAGTATCTGTTTGGGTTATAAGCATTAGCTCTGAAAAAAGGGTGCCAGCTTTTAAATGCTCACTACATCTGATACTGTAGCATTAGGCCATCTTTAAGTTCCAGATTCCTGCTAAAAAGCAAACTCTCATTGCATGTTTCAGATAACCAGTCGTTTCAATATCCATTTCCTCACCAAATATACTACAAGCATATCCAGGTATACAAGATTCTGAAAACTGCCATCAGTAACATTTTACCTGAGCAGTTTCAAGAGGATTCTTTGGGAGCAAGTTGTTGGGCTGGGCAGAAAATCATATTGTCTTCAAGTAGCAAACAAAGTATTACAATTAAGAAAAGCTGCGCAGCAGTGGTATTTACTTCCAACAGGGATGACATGAAGAACAAAGACATGATCAAGGAGACATGTCTACCAGCACAGTTCACTAATAAATACCAGAGCTCATCAGAAATGGAGAGGCCACTGTGAAACTGTAATTTCACAAGCCGCTCACTCTTTAAACTACCTTAGAGTGACGCCCGATTCACTGAAATACCAAATCTTTTATTTCCTAAATACTACCTATACAGAGAGCAACACATCCTGCTGCATCAGTCGTTTCAATCTAGTGATGCCACATACAATAAAGGTCTCTGTATCTTTAGCAACCACCTCCTTACTAATGTAACAACTTCAAGGGGAACAGATGTATTATCTATTTTTCCCCTGAGGTTTCTGCATATATATTTTTTTTCACTGCTACTGTTAGCCAGGAAATAATTCTAAGATGGAATACTATTTCTATTGAACCAAGTTAGTGTCAACTTAGAATTACTCTACATCTGTACAGCACTGTTCAAATGAAGATATCCAACAGTTTATGTCATAAAATGATACCAGTATAGAGTATGCGGTAATATTCCTGATTATATGTTTATCAAGTTTGGTTCCCCCCTCAAAGTTACCCTCTCTATATTAGAAGTTAGTTTCATTACATTTCTGAAAATTTTTTGAAAACAGCACTGTGACTAAAATTTAATGGAAATTGTTTAAAATGAGTGTATGAGTAAGCTATTTACCAAGTGGAACTACCATAAACAAGATGACTATTTCAGAACATGAAATTTAAGATCAGGGAAAAAAGGTGTTGGCTGCTTTAAGGATTCTTTTGAATCCACATTGAAATAACAAAACCCCTAAAAATGCAATGTTCTTAAGCAGCAATATTGCATATTTAGCAATACAAAGTCCATTCATTATCCATGCACTTATTGTGTTCAAAGACTGAAGTGGAAACACCTGCTAGAAGCACTAGAATTGAAGCTGCTTATGGAATTTTAGATTTTTGCCTACAGGACCTCAGTGCTGAGTGAGTGAACTGAAATCAGGTAATAGTCATGAAACGGTTGCTGAAAAATCATCTTATTTGTAGTGGACACTGGGGGAAATCTAGCAAATGAGACAAGACACTCATGAAAGAGACCATGTTTTGATTAAGGTCCTGCCACTCAGCATGACATGAAGTTATCACCAGATCAGATTGGTATTTAATACAGTGCTGGCCTCTCATTTGTACTAACAGCCCCTGTAAGTCCAATATGACTACAAGCAAATTTTTGTTATTTTGGTGTAACAGGGTAAATGCTGCTTGAGGAAGGTTTTCAAACTAATCGAGGTACTCCTCGTACTCTGTGTACCTTTATATACAGGATTTTGGGTTGCTTGGCAAGTATTTAATTGACAACAGTAGCTAACATGCTAGTTACAGCAATAAACCCAGATGTATTTTGTGGCCTTTCTGACTCTTGACACAAAGACTGATGTTGTGAGCCACTAGGATATAATTTTTTAAATCTGTATCTCGAAGGGTCAGTTTATGTAACACGGACCAACCATATTGAAAATCCTAGGACGCATAATTAATAGGAACTAAGAATATTACTTGGTACTAAGTTTAGTACTTGCTTGAATTTTACTGCCAGTATTATTTTATATTCCATCTGCATGGAGTTTGATTTGATTACTTCTAGCAAGCTGTTTTCTTAAGACCTAGCAAACAATTAGAACAGCCATCTAAACTATACCTAGTCTGTAGTGTAAACTTTACCTCTCTTCATATTTCTGGCTTGTCTATTTAAGATGTTTTTAATCTCTTCAGGAAACTGACCATTTTCCCCCCTTAAACCTACCTGAGCATAATGCCACTTGTAGCTAGATAGAATAAGCTTAATAGTAACCTGCTGGAACTGGACAGGAAACAGTCAGGAGCCAAACATAGGATCTTCAGTGCTACTATGTACAAATGTCCTCTGCATCTGTATATATGTCAGTTGAACACTGCATAATTAATGGTAGTTGATTGGCAACATAATTGGCATCAACTACATTTATGGAAATGAAAGTAAAATCAAGTATAATTAGCCTTGAAATAAATATTAAATGATACTTAAGTCATATACACCTTATAGGGCCCAATCAGTCTTCTTTTAACATCCAACCGATAGCTTCTGGACTGTTCTGCATCACCCATATTTGTTGCACGCAATCGGAGAATTTCATAAACTCGTCTTGTGTGTTGCTAATGAACAGAAAGGAGAATAAAAGCCACATCTGAATAAAGAGGTCACTCAACAGAACTCCAAGTGGAGAAATACTGAAATATTAGAGTAATTCTTCATCTTATCAGAAGACACAGGCATGGACAAATCTGTCCTCCTATCTGGTGGGTTCAGTGAAAAAACATTTTTCTTTTTACTTCAAAACCATCACCATCTTCTTCCATGCAGCCAGTGTCTGATCTCTCAAGTGCTGCACCAGCTGTAGAGGCGCTTCAAGGACTTCCTCTAAGTGAACAGCAGAAAGTCCAGAAGCCAGAGTCCAAAAACACTTCTAAGAACAAGAACTGGAACTAGAGTGACATTAAGCAATACCAATCAGTATCCACTTTGCTAATTTTAGTAATCCACATATATCTACTGTCCTTCACAAGGCTCCCTGAAAGTTCTAAATACGAAAATGATACAACAGTATTTACATTTTTCTGTTTACTAGGGAAGATAATTAAACAGTAAATCGAAAAACTGAAGTGCTTTTAGTATCAGAACCAGAAAGTATTTCCAGGGAGAAAAAAAAAATTACTTTGATACTATATTAGTATTAACTATTGCATCTGTATGAAAACAGAATTTAAGACCAAGTATTTTTTTGCTGAACAACAGAACAAAAATAAAGTGGTTTGTTTGCTACACTAGCACATGTTTTTATATTGTTAAAAAACTAAGTGAAACTTATTTATCCTTTCAGGTTTAAAATACAGAAAGCTGCCAGTGCAGTTTCCTTATATAAGCTACACCATTTTCACGAACACACCTGAATATGGCTTCACAGTCCCCATTCCTCAAGGTTTAGTCTTCACTAAACCCCATTCAAATACATTTTTAATTAAGCAACTCTGCTATTTCACTACCATACTCAAAAATGAGTTTAATAACTTAAGATTACCAGCAAATTTAATTGTTCAATTTAACTCTTTACTTCAAGTATTTAGAGTTGCGTTAGTAAGTTGTTTGCCACTTCAGCATTCTGCATTCCCAAAGCAACACTTATTTGCACAAATACTCTTGAAAGAAATCAAAACCATGTCAAATTCTATTACAACAGAATTTGTAGGTAAAAAAGGCATTTATCTAAAACCATGAGCCATGTATCTCCAGATACATCCTTAAAAACTGTCAAAATAAGTCACAGTGTGTAAATTCCATGTCTCCATCTCTAAGTTTAAATTGTATTGTACTAGTTTGATAAGAATATGTCCAACTACAACTGTACTGATTGAATACCTTATTTATTTTCAACTTTTGTTGAGCTTCCGTCACCATTTCTTGACTGAAACCTTGCATTAACTTTACTGGGGAAAAGCAAAGCAAATCTTGACAGAGCTTTACAAGAACAAAGTCTCTTAGCTTCACATAGTTCTCAGATGGATCTTCAGCTAGAAAGAATAAGAAAGGCTTATCAGCATTGTTTTCTCATCTCTGGTATGTAATTACAAAGAACTACAGAAAACAACAGCAGATGCAGTATTCATCAGTATATAAACAACTGTGCTTAATTGTAAGCACTGTTATCACAGGTTTAGATGTTTGACAGTAGACATCAAACAGGTCACAAACTTCTGATATTTTGTGTATGCAATGCTGTACAGTATTATGAAACTGACCTGTTTAAACCCATTTAATTCATTGGGAAAAGAAGACTAATCTATAACTTTTTCTTGTATCTTTAATCTATATTTGACAGAGTGGTAGAACTACTAAACACAAACAAAAGGGAAAATGTGGGGAAAGATTGGTGAAAATATCCTACTGTATATAAGTAAACTACCTGAAGACATGTATTGACCAGGAGTTAGTCTTTGTTAGCAAGGAAGGCAGGGAAAGGTACGAGGACCCAACGGAAAAGATTATCCAAAATTAAAAGGTTGAAATGACCTAAGCAAAAGCTGATCACGATTTCAAGTTACTTAAAGACAGCATAGCTATTAAAACTGTTGCTTTAGGAAAAACCACTGGAACTGAGAACTAGCCTCAGTTAACATCAATATGAGCCCATATGCAATTATTTAACACAGAAGGAAAATATGTACAACACTGTGAATATATTTCTTTTTTCCTTGCTTTAGACAAGCTCATTACAAACAAGTAGCTGGGCCATGCTTCCTCTTCAACACTCATTTTTCTGGGAGCTAGCACTGTGGAGTTTATTGCTAACCAGGTTATATCCCAGCTGTGTTTCCCTTTAGTTTTGAGGTACACTGTAAATAGTTAAAATTTGCAGTTTTAGGATGATCAAAAGCAAAGTTACCAAGAAGGACTGGGATAGAAGCTTTTGCCACATATGTGGCACCACACAACAATTTATTTTTCTGGGTTGGATTAAAATGTATTGTGCATGAGTGGCCTAATCTTGTATGGCAAGCCTTATAGCATTTATTCTGCAAAAGAGATTGGAGAAGTGCACTAAAGTAAATTGATTCGTTCTATTGCACTCAGATTAGTTAAAAGAAGAACGAGGCAGTTTCTGTCCAGTAAGCACTATTAACATATTTTTTGCTTATGTCAAGATGACAAGGTTCAAGCCAAACAAAATATTTGTTGCAAATGTGAAACTCAGAAGTAATTTTAATTAGCAAATCATTAGCTTTTTCAAAGAGATTACCTAGATCTTCATTTCCTCTTTCTAGAAAGGTTAAAGGCTTTATTGCACAATTTTAGATGACAGGCAACTAAATATCCTGGCCATATTAAAACTGTCCAAGCCCAATGTCCCCCTAAAAAAGGACAACAAATAATTCTGTAACAGCCTTAACTTTCATAACTTGAGTGCCATGTAGAATATTGCCAGCTTTCTCCTGCTTCATTCCATTAAAAAATTGAACCCTGTTTTAGTGCACATTTACTGTTTGCTACAACCCTGCATTTAAGGCACTGAGCCATGAACATGTCATAGGATTTATGCATTACCATGTTAAGACTTTGTTCATCCTCATATTATAAAAGCTACGTAAAGGTTTGTACTATTAAAAGGAAAAAGTAAATGCATGATGCACATGAGTTCCTGTTGCATAAACTAAGTTTACTTTCTTAGGTTCCCATGAACTGGATTGAAATTATGAGGTGGATTACTTTACGATGATCCTGCATCAACACATTATGAAAGCAAGTGGTCTATTGGGTTTTAATTAGAATGGAGAACTATTTCTAACCAAGATGAGACTACACATAGAATTGAATGGTCAACATGTGTTTGAACTGCATTTCTTCCTATACTAGACTTGAAACCACAGGACTGATGTCATGCTTGTAGCAATTTTTAAAATTATTTTTGTTATGCACACAGACTCTTTATTTGCCATTTCCACAATCTTTTATTTTTAGGTATTTGTGCACACACATCTAATATCATGGATACCTTCAGCCAGCAATACGTACTCCTGGAGCACAAGTTTTCTACAGACTTCTACTGTCTGTAAAATTTCCGCTTGCACACTAATAGTAATAGGCTATTTTAGTTAGGTGTGTTGTGTCCCCCCTCAAGTTTGAGTTTTGGCTAATAGGGCTAAGTTGAACAAGGAATTTGACAAAGCTTGATCTCTTGGCAAACTGCGCTGTGTACCTCACAATAAAATAGTTAATTAGCTGGTAATCCGTTCACGCTAGGGATTGAATTTTCCTGGTGTGCTGTTCTCTGAGTAAAGTATTTAAGAAGCTACATTATATACACTTCTGTAAACCAGGGTACTCTTAATCCTCAACTGAGCAGAAGCTAAATCTTCAAAAGGCTTTAAATTCAGACAAATGAACATAAAGTTAGCTTGTAGGCTAACAACCTGTGAAAGCTGCTTATTAAAAATTTAACACAAACCTGTTATATCAAGTACTGTAGGAGAAGACATATAGTATCTATGAACTGTTTCAAGCAGTTGAGCACCATGGCCTTCTCCCTGGAATGGTGGCAAGATCAGCATCTGGCTACAGACAAAGGAATGCATTTTCAGTTCAAATGCAAGCATTTGCAAACATAACGCGAAGTCTTAGAAACAAAATGGTATTTCATTTTAGATTAAGGTACATGCAATCTTCATGTTAAAATGTAATTTTTGCCAGCATCTTAAAATTGTTAAATATTCAAAACTTGTTTGAGATTCCCTCCGCTTCAAGATGGGAACAATGAAATAAATCAGTGCATAGACAGCTAATAATGGGGATTTTTTTAAACAAATCAACACTATTATAAACAAGTATTGGGAACTTCAGCAGTTCCCTCTTCTGAAATAAAAGGCAAGGCACGAGTTACACCACCAATTACCTTACACGTGGCCGGGTTTTGTCTGGGTACACATAGTAATTATAGACTGTCATGTAGCCTACGGTCGCAAAGAGTGTAGCTCCATCCTTATTATACTTCTCAAATCTGCAGATAAAACAGAAAGCCAAGCAGGTCAATTACAGTCGCGCTCCCATGCAGTGTCCATTTTCTTTTCCATTCTCCAACTGAATTTTCAGTGTCAGCAAGCTACTCTGCGAGGGCCCAATGGGTACACCTGCTATGTTCTGAATGTACAATTCACTTAATTGGTGTGCAGCAACTTGGATAAATCAGACCTCTTTACAGCACTTCAGTGCACTTGCCTATTATAAAGATGAATAGGTGGCAAGTAAAAGAAAACACAGGCAAAGCTCATTTTACTGTTTAAGCCTACATTCAGGGCTCTAACGGACAACAGCATTTAATTCAGCTCTATTCTCAAGCTTTCCCAAAGCATAATGGAGGAAAACTCAAGCCTCACAAACAATGGTTTTTCTTTCCTGGGAAAAATATCATTATACTGCTCCAATAATTGGCCAGCCACAATTAAAATGCAGGCTTTGTGGAGGTAATAAGGTCCACTGTTGCTTTAGAACTGTACTTACACTAGAAAGTAGTTCCATCTTTCATCATCTACATCAATAAAGCTAGCAGTTTCAATAAACCACATCAAGAACGTCTGAAGCCTTTCATGATATTCTCGAAAGCCTGGACATGTCATGTCAGCCTAGGGAAAAAGCCAGGAGAAGTCAGGTGAAACCTATCACAGATGCAAGAGGGAAAAGAATATGCAAAAGCTAATTAAATTCTCTGACATAAAAAAGCATGTTAATGATTAATAAATCAGTAAAATTACAGTTTTTATACACTATAGTTGTATCACTACAGAAGGTGCACCTCTGAAAAACAGATTTTAATTTGGTTGCTCAAAACCAGAAGTTTAACTTAATTTTTCATACCTTGTATATCTGATATGTTATATCTTCACCACCTTCCTCATTATGGATAGAATATGTGTGTAGCAGCATTCCAAAGGGCTTGAAATTGACCTCCTTCTCCAGCAGAGACACGAAGTCATCTGTGTTTGTGCAAAAACCAGGTGGAATGATTTCTCTAATTTTACTTTCAACATCATCTGCCTGGAGGTTACAATAAGGGGAAGAATTGGTGGAAGATTAGAAAATGACAGCATTGATGTCGTTGTTGTGCTTAAGAAATGAATATATGAGACATACTATATCTACCAGTAATTAAAAAAAAAAGGGAAGAAAAAGAAAAAAAGGAAAAGCAAGCATTCTTGTTGTTCATTAGTGATCTTCCAGCAAGTAAAGGAGCTGCATTTGATGACATCAGAAATGTCACAATCTAGCCATTGAGAGCATCAAAAGGCTCTTGGTTACAGCCTAAGTTCATGAACATTTTTATGTTTAGAGATTGTTATATTTGTCCAAGTTTGACTAATTGCGTTGATAGCAATTCTCTAAGCGCAGCATGTTCAGAAGCCAAGACTTTCCAGACAGCAATTCACCAAGACTAAGCTATGCTACACAGCCTGGTAGAACTCAGGTTCCCAAACAAGCAGCTTACAAGAGGTATTAGATGATGCAGAACTAAGCGGAGAAAAAGGGACAAAGTTCGAAAACGGTAGCTCCCAAATAGGAAAGTGACAGCTAGCACACTCCTGCATTCTTACGGTCCCCTGCTTGAAATGCCTGTCTATAGAATCAGCTGCAAAACACAGTACAAACTCAGACAACCACATCCCTCATGCTAATAAAAGAAAGTTTTGAAAACAAAGTTTGACATAAAATAGTACAACTTATGAATACTGTCAGCAAATCTGACCTGTAGTCTAACATACTGTGGAAGACAAAATATTCTGACACCAAAATTTAATTCAGAGATTACTCTTTTCAGATAACCAAAGTTAGAGACTATCAGCTGAGCAGACTTCATAATCCTTTTCAGACCCCCAAAAGACCACTTGATTGAATACATTTACTACTTCTTTTTAACCATGAATATTTGATGAAGCTTCACAATAACGTATTACTGCTTCTCACCAGGCAATAAAACTTAATGAATTGGTCTCAACTTAACAAAACCATACTCCTCAATACAACCCCTAAAAGCCTGACATTACATTCAACAAAATGAGCTTACATTCAGTTCAAACTTTCTTCTGGACAATGAATCCAGGTTTTTATTTAATGGAGTTTGCCGTGAGTTCAGCTGTAATGTTTGTATTGTATCTATTTCCACAAGGACGGACACAAGAACACTTTGTGTTAACTTACTAAGCAGCTCTTTCACACCGTTTACATGCATGATGGGTATTACTTCAAAACCAAGACCCTTGCTACTTAGCATTCAAAACAGGGAAATTAAGATGCTTAGAACAAAATGCACTACAAAAGGCTAATACAACATGCTACTAATTCCTGTCCTTTCAACCATGGGCCCTTAAGCAGAAGCAATGCACCTGCAAATGAATAGCACTTTATCATTCAGTTACATTTTTAGTGTAGAGAAAGATAGATTTAGTTCAGCACAAACAAGTTTTATTCTTAATGGTTTGGTACTACCAACATGTATATTTATATATGGAGAGAGAGCTATTAAGCAGTTAAAATACAGCTCTACAATACCTGGTGCAAGAACTCTGTTAAAACATGTACAATCTTTACATTCATCTCATTCTCAAAACAAAGATTATTTGTTGGAGCCTTTGCTATTCTTCATAACCCAGTATTAGCTAAAACACGTTTTCTTTACACTTACTGATTTAAGGGCATTACACCAAACCAGCCACTTCTTCGGAATCAATGAACTACATTAAAACACGTATTTATATGAAACACAATTTGGAAATGCCTTTTTTTTTTAAATTGTGCAAATACTTTGTTTACACAGATCTTAAGTCTGCACTACTGACAGAGCTGTAGGAAACCACAATTAAGAATCTGTAGTGACTTGCATTTTATATAGTTGAAGAAGCATGTAAAAACAATCTAGAACTAAAACAGCACTTCCAAGCAACAGTACAATAACTCAGACTATGTGGACGACATCTAAAAAGGGTGAATATACAGTAGGAAGTACTATATACATAATGTTTAAGTAATTTTGCTTCCCCTCACATTTGTAAGTTTCTTTATTAGCAGTGAGAAGGAAGCCAAACTGTGACCTGCTCAAAGCCTGTAAGGTAACACACCCATCACTGGCTGCCACCACAGAAAAAGTCTTGCTTTCAATACAACAGAGGGAATTAAAACATGACAGTGGCTTAGCAAATAAAGCACTGACTAATACCTCTTGGTTCTATATGACCACAACATATTTTCACCTATTGCCTCCTAAAAATTCTCTCCCCTTGGAATGGGGTCCGACACAGGAAACCACAGTCTTCTATTAATTTTAGGGTTAACAGCATCTCTCTGTCTTAGAAGGCAAATCCCAGAATCCTCAGTTTGAACGGTGGCAGAACTTTAGGCCATGCAATTTTCAGTGAATAAGGTCCAGACTACTGCAATCTCGATATATCAACCACATAAAAAAAGAATTTATTTCATTAATACATGTACTTTTTAATGGAAATATTCATTACTTAGCAGGTCCTTTTCAAATACTTCTCTCTGAGGTACCCAGAATCCAAGGAACTACCAAAATGTGTTTACTACCTTCCCTTGTTCATTTCTTTGATATTGGTGAAAGGTTAACTTCTTTTATCAGAGCAAGACACTCATATGGATGCACACAGGTTTCTCTTCAGAAAAACAATCCTGTTGACTACTACAGCAATGTTTAACCTAGGCAAAGCCACTTACAATAAAGCATGCAAAAAACCTGAATTAAGCCAGCCATGAGTTGTTTAGCTTATGGTTCATGAAGTGCTGCCTGCAATGTATTACCTTCACAATCAGAATCATGTGAGATGACAAAGAATTTGGTACAGGCTTCTAACGACACTTGATTTGTAGTAGAACTGCTTAAGTGGGTAATGTCTCTTTGTACATAACATTTGACTCTACTTAATTTTAATACAGAAATTATTCTTGTACTAATAGGCAGCTATGACACTTGCATAGCATGTAGATGCTGTTTCAAAGTGACAATTTAAAATAACTATAGAAGCGTATTTGAAAGTTGAATTTCTCTAAAAATTGTATGCATGTATTTCAGTGGGGAGCAATGGAGTGATCAGCAGTATTACATAAAAAAAGCACCAAACACTGAAACAATACCTTTCAATTAACTTTTGTATAAAGCAAATGGATCAACTAGCTGCAAAGCAAGACGTAGAGTTTAGTGAAATACTTTACCCTACCCCATCATAAAACGCAGATGAAAAGGAAGATACTGGAACAACTGCAAATCGCAAAGCAGCAAGCAATTCAGAGGTCAATGCTATTAATATTTACTGGAAGAAAGCAGTTTCTCTTCAGTTATTTGAAAGAATCAACTCAATTCAAGGGATAAATTCTGTCTACTTTCGCTATATGAAGTGCCAGCTTCTGTTCAAAACATGATCATACTTTGCTGAGCCTTCCCCAATAATATCATCTCCTTAAAGATGGACCTAAACCATGTTAAGATGCATAAATACAACTGGAGTTCTGCCTTTTGACATTTCAGGATTGTATCACTTCCTCATGTTCAAAAAGACCTTGGAGGAACAAAAATAGTGGTATTGGGATGAATATTTCTGTTAGTCCCTAGCAGGGATAGTAGCAGCTGCTTTAGAGATAATGAAACCAAACTTAATATTACAGAATAAAACCACCTGCTGTTGAATGGGCTTGTATGGGTATTTGGATACACAATCCTAAGATGTGAATAGCTTTGTGGAGCACTAATAACAACTTACTTGTAACCAGTTATGGTAAAGGCAGAAACTGCTGTCCTTTCCCAAACGCCATCTATTCACAGCACAAGATTATCTGTCATGTGTGGCTGATAGCCTGCATCTTAGTATAACTATCATCAAAGAGGAGAGATCAGCAAACAGTTAACTTAGAAAAATAAATGTTAATATGCATTCAAATCAACATCCTGCTGTAATGACAGCTCATGTTTCAAACTCTGCAAATGCATATCTTGGGGCGGTTAAACTGATGGCAAATACAAATGCAGAAAAAGATTGACTACAGCCGTATCTTTTTTTCTACATATGTTTAGATATAGCACTGTGAGCAGCCTATTTGAATGTACAGTGCTAGTAACACTTAGGGAAGCACAGGGTAAGCAACCACATCCTTCCCCTTCAGTCAAGGCATGTAAATGCTCTGGAAAGCACACAGAAGTGTTGCTCAAAGAGATCTTTTTTGTCCCCATCTCAATCCCTTAAGGAATTGGAAGAAAAATTCAGTATAGGAAACAGGGCTTGAAAAAAGCAACTATTCTGAAAAAATCAAAAAAGTTGCAGCGTGCAATAGGGCAAGACAGACCTTGTTTCAACCTCCAGATAAGTAAATTGGGTTTGCCATTTGTACAGAAAATAGACGAAGTAAAAAGCTGCTATGGTGCAGATTCCTGTTCTGACTATTTTGAAATTATACCAGTGAAAGTTTGGACCATTTGATTTTAATATGTTTACTACATTGTCAACAGCCTTTCCTTTTTTCCCTTGTTTCCAAAAAAACCTTCATAAAATTGAAGAGCATGACCTTTCACTCCTGAGACACGTTGCTCTAGCCTCCGAAGTATTTCAGACACGTCCAGGATCTTATCCTGTTGAACTGAATATATTCAGAACAAGGAAGGACATATCTTTAAAATTAATTTAATGAAGTAATTCCAGTGCATTTCTCGTTTTACAATAGGCCTTTCCTTGCAATTATTTAAATAAACTCCAATGAACGTGAAATTAGTAACTTATATACAGCCTGAAGTCACATTCACAGAGCATATAGACAGTAGGAGAGAAAAAAAAGCTCTTCTACAAGTATTCTATAAGCTTAGAAAACCTGCAGGAAAAAGAAAAGCCAACCAAACAAAAACACACAGGTAATTGTATTATCACATTCCTTTAAGTAAGATGTAAAGCATACATGATACCCGTGCAGAACTTCAAAATCTCTTTTCTGCCTTACTTGTTCTCCACGTGTAGAGAGACACAGTCAACCATACTATCTCATGAAGTGCTTAAAGAAACTCCATTTCCTTCTCACTGAATTCTCTCCATCATAAACTCCACCAATGCTAGTCCTCCTCCTGGTCACAGTTAACGTGAAAATACAGACGTGCCAAGTTGAGGTTTATTTTGTGGAACTGGCTTTGGTATCAGCACCTCATGTCTGACTGTTCTGTTTGACACAATTTTGATTGTACTGTAGTCAGAGAATGGGAAATCTGTAGATGAAGTTCAAAGCTTTTTGTTAGCTTAGCAAAAGGAAGCTTTGTTTGTTTGCTTTTAATGTAAATCATGTTTACGTGGGCAATTACTAAACCTAGAACCCCTGTCTATACCGAAGTAAACCTTCTCAATGTTATGTTAAAGACAGAAGCAGACCTGCACGTACCTCCACACAGTCAAACTTCTCATTTACTTTCGATGTGTATTCAATGCGGAAGAGCGTTGACAGGTTTCCAGCAATATAATACAAGAGGATCTTCAGTCCCTTGTAGCCAAAAGCAACTTCACTGAGAAAGAAGAAAATAACAACCAGGAACTCTATACATAATAAAACATTCATATCACAGTGGTTTCATTTCATGTGACATTCACATAATCTTTCCCAGTAAGGTAAAGCAAGCTTCCTAATGGGAAAAGGGAATCAAACTGGATGTGCACTATCTAGACAGAGATAATGCCTTACACTGCTTGTATTGTTTTGCTCCTCTAATGGAAATATTCTGAATTCAGTAAGGCAGAGCCTGTGTCCTTACTGTGACAGCTCAGGAGAGAATACCTGAAACAGCTAATACTGTGTTTACGCTTTTTCAATAGCTTTAACTCATTAACAGTTATCTACATTAATTGATCGCTAGCATTTATTAAAAATTACTTTGCAGTGTAGTATAATATTTTGGAATAAACTACTTCAATTTATAGTGTATGAAGCACAAATAACAGGTGTAGCAATTATGTACACAGTTTTTAGTTGACAGTTTCTGTTTAGTTATCCAAGCTAACCAGAAATTACTACATGCAAAAAGAGTATAGAATACAAAAGCCTTTTTTACACTTTGAAAATATGAGTTGCCTGAACACAAACCCTATACTCTTATGAAGAATTGAGAATTTCTTTTCTGAAAAAAATCTGCATAAAATAGTAATGTTCACAAAGAAACAGGCCAATTTTTTTGTTATTTTAAAGCATAGCTAAAACTCTTTTTTACTGGGATTTTTCTTCTATGGTAGTACATTCATAATTTAAAATTTGAAATGTAAGTGCCAGAGGAAGAATTTGCTTGTTAGCTAAACTAACAGATCGAAGAGTTCTCTGGTTACTAAAATTATAATTACTGTCTATGATAGCTGCAGTTGATGTGCAATAGTGTAACTACTTTATTACATTTAATACAGGTAGTTCATCCTAATTGGAGTACTTAAAATGCTTTCAAAAGGAAATTGAAATTAAGAAACATAACTACTTAAAGAAGTCCACAGAAACATGCAACTGAATTTTCCTCAGTAGTTTTTTTTTTGTTGTTGTTGTTGGGTATTTTTGAACTATGGCCAGATTGCTGAATATCACTCTACTGAAAACAACAAATGACACTTCAGCACTAATTAATTCAGTATACTCAAAATAAAAGAAACAATACTTTTCTACGTACACTTTAGGAGAGACTTTGATACCAGCATTCTCCAGAAGAAACTGGCTGCTCATGGCCTGGATGGGTGTACTCTTCACTGTCTGGATGGCCAAGCCCAAAGAGCAGTGGGGAATGGAGTTAAACAGCAGGCAGCTGTTCCCCTGTGGTGTTCCCCAGGGCTTACTGTTGGGGACAGTCCTGTTTAATGTCTTTATCAGTGTGATCTGAATGCTCACTAAGTCAGATTGCAGACAACACTAGGCTGGGACAGGAGTGTTCATCTGCTGGACTTGGGTCACAATGACAAGTAACAGACTTGGGGACAAGCAGCTGGAAAGCAGCCCAGTGGAAAAGGAGCTGGGGGTGCTGGTCGACAATTGACTGAACAAGAGTCAGCGTGTGCCCAGGCGGCCACGATGGCCAGTGGCATCCTGGCCTGTATCAGCAAGTGTAGCAGCAGCACCAGGACAGCACTTCTTCCCCTGCACTCGGTATTAGCAAGATTTCTTGTTTTTTAATGATTTCGAAGCAACGTTCCTCTTCAGGACCTATTAATTTGAATCTGGAAACTTCAACTTACTCATCTCCAAACACCTGATGGCTATACTCTGGATTGAATGTTGTGTTGTCATCTTCCAAATCCTCAGGAAAGCGAACTGAGGGGAAAAAAAAAAAAAAAAAAAGCATGCCAAAACAAAAAATAACTTTCT